>JAUMHA010148496.1:0-17050 GCA_032359765.1 Saxidomus gigantea
CCTTTATTTTTAGCTCTTACACAAAGAAAATAATCTTGATGCTGACAAATTGAATATATATTGATTTTACCAAAAAAATAAAATTTACTAAGAATTTGGAGTGCAGTCGCTTTAAAGAGACGTCACTGAAATTGAAGCATATATTTCGCGATAGTTGTGGCCTATTTTGTAGATACGTAATGTTTTTTCCTCAATAAGCTTGGAGAGACTGGTATTTAAGATAATATTCTGCCAGAGGACTTTCTGTGAATTACTTTGGATTATATCTGTCCGCTCGCCGATACGTTTAGTTGCTAATGCAGTCTGTCTTGGAAAATTGGTTCGTAGTAATTAGCCAAGATGATGCTGAATTTCTTAAGTGGATTTGTCTGTCTTTCAATTTCGATAGTACCATTTATTGTTCAATGAAGTACTTGGCAAAAATTTACTAAATACTACAAGCAAACAGTGCAGATCATGATCAGAAAGTGGTTGATAGATATACATGTAAAGAAAAGCTGAACTGTCTTTCCAAATTATTTCTGTAACACTAAATGCAGAGTTTGTTGGTCAATTGGTTACAAATTTGTAATTCTGTGTTCTAAACATGCTAAATGGTTCTTTTAAGTTTTCATGAATGTTTTGTAGATAGTTCAAAATATGAAAAGAAGACATTGATTCAGAACATTCTGTAGAAATTTGATAAGAAAAGCACAGTGATTTCCTTACTTTAAATATGAACTTGTTATTAGAAGCGAAGTGCAGAAATACGTTACGGAAAGGCGTATAATTTCGAAAGAAAACAATATCAAAAGTAGTTCCTGCATCAAAAGTAGTATCTACAGGTAGTTACTATGACAGTCGGACACGGAAAATAATTAGGACGATGGGAAATGCGTCAGTATACAGTTCTTCGGAATGTGTAAAGTTTGTTCCGAGGAAGGAACGCTATGTTGTTAGGGCGTTGAAGCTGATGGACAGTGACAATGGGAGCATGTTGAATACATAATGAATGGATTGCATGATTGTTTGATAGTAGTATATTATATATAGAGAGAGTGTGATTGATAACAGTCATGGATTTTCTAATGAAGGACTTCCATAAGTTCCAGAATAGGACCAGAGTTAGAAATGAAACAGGTAGTTATGTCATCAAATTGAACTGACTTCTTCGCTTTCTGCAGCAAATATTTTCTTTTGCCATTTATTATGTAATAATTATATTTTTGGAGGCAAGGTTGTACTGGTACTAAGTCTTGCTATAGAGGGAACAAATCAGTTTACCTAATACATTGCACAAGATTACATGTTCAAAAACCATTAAAAGTAATAAGAAATATATAACTATGTTGATGATTCACAAAATATTTCTATTAAATTAGCAACTTGATTAAAGTTTTAAAAGAGTTACTGTTGATAATTCAAATTAATTATACTTTATTCAATGGGGTACTTTTTTATGATGTTTTATAATACTGTTAGTAGTGAGAAATTTGTGATTGCTGAAGGAATAGTCAAATTCTATCAAATAAGGAAAAAAAGGTTGTGCTGCATTTGGATGTGTTGACTATTTACTTCAAGGTATTTAAAAGAGTACAGTGACAAAGTTTTTCTTTTCTTTTCTTTTCAGAATCTGCTCTCAATTCGGTCCATGAAAAAGAGCTTGAGGAAATGAAACAGTATTACGAGACGAAAGTTTCCGAGATGGAACAGTCTTACACTACTGACATCGCCCAGCTGAAGCAAGAACACGTTGAGCTTCTAGCAAGACTGCAGCAAGAATCCGGAACTGGTACAGATATTCCTTCACCTCAGCAGCTGACTGCAGGCACACATCGCGAATATGTTAGACGGACAATGATGCTGACAGCTATATCTGACGAAGATGAAACTCCTGATGCAACCCCACCTAGAGAAAATGAAATGCTTGAAGGAAGGATTAAAACTCTTGAAGAGAAGTTGAAAGATAAAGAAAAACTTCTTAATGAGTTGAAAAAGAGACTTGAAGCTGAGGCAACTAGTGCTGAAGATTTGCATGGTAAATTACTAGACAACAATAAAACTCTTGAAGATTATGAAGACAGCTTGAAATCAAAATCAGATGAAATTGAAGAATTAAAGAAATTATTGACAAGTAGAGATGGGAAAATAGGTCAACTGGAACAAGAAAAAGCAGCATTGGAAGAAAAAGGTGAAAAAGACAAGAGTGTTAGTGAAGTGGGTAGTGAAGAGGGTAAAATTGTAAATGAATTGAAAGAAAGAATTAAGAAACTTGAAGAAGAACTTAGTGCTAGTAAAGAAACAAATGCAAGAATTCAACATGAGTTGAATGAGCTTGATGCACAACATGGAGAAGCTATTATGAAATTAAAAGAAGAAATGGAAAACTTAAATCAAACTAAAATTGCTGACCTTGAGGCAGGTTTCCAGATTCAGTTGGAAGAAGAACTAAAACAACAAGCAGATGAATTAAATAACCAGTATTCAGATGAAATGAGTAAACAAGCACAAGAACTTGAAATATATAAGAAAACAGAAACTGAGCTCAAACAAAAATTAGACAGTATTCAAACAGAGCATGAAAAGGAACTAGAAGAGCTTCAAGAGAAATATGAAACAGGTGAATTGCTAGTTAAAGAAACAGTTGTAGAAGTAAGAGAAGTTATGCAAACTGAAGGTGCATCTCCATCTGAAACTGTAGACAGAAACTTACTTGAGGCAGCAGTGAGAAAAGATGTTGAGTCTAAAATACTACAAGAGTATGAACAATCAATAGATATGCTTAAAAATGAGTATGAAGAAAGAATCAGAGAACTCAATGCAAGACTTCAGTCATTTGAAACTCAGGATGTTGAAAAAGCTGAAGTTGCAGATAGAGAGAAGGATGTAAGTGAGGAGTCAGAAATGAAAGAAAAGTTAAGAGCAGAACTGGCTCTTGAGTTTAAAGATAAATTACAAACAGTTACAGATGAACATGAATCAAAATTGAAAAAATTACAAGATATTGTTGATGGTAAAAAAGAAGTGATATCACCCGGTGCTCCTTACACATTATCAAGGTCAAGGTCATTAGATTTAGTGCCACAAAAAGAAAAAGAAAAGCCCAAAATGCCTACAGAGTATGAAGGGTTTGTTGCGACAATCAGGCGCGGTTATGAAGATAAAATAAATTCACTACAGATGCAAATTGCTCAATACAGGTCAACAGTTGGTTCAGTGCCTTCTTCACCTTTATCCACTTTACAGAAATCTCAGGCAGAACTAGCAACTGGTGACAATGCAGACAATGCAGATATGAAATCTTTAGCAGATTCTACTGTTCAAGCAGCTGTAAAGTCACAGCTTGTAACTCCAGAACTTAGGCAAGAAATTTACGATGAAATTGCTACAGAGTTTGAATCTTCTTTCAAAGCATTAAGAACAGATCATGAAAAACAGCTTGAAGATTTAAATGCTAAATTAGAAAGTGCTACTCAGGGAAGTTATGAAAACAGGATCAGGGAAGAAGTTGCTAAAGAATATGAAGCAAAAATAGAAAAACTAAAACAAGAATATGAAAATAAAATTGCAAAACTTAAGTCAGACCATGGAGTCAAAGTTGAGCAGTTGAATGAAAATTTAGAAAAAGCAACTTCAGAAAAACTTGCTGCAGAGCAGAAAGTTAAAGCTGATATGTTTGTTTGGCATGAGGAAATTGTGACACAACTGAAACGTAAACATGAGGAATACGAATCACAGCTACGCAAGGAGTATGAAGAAAAAATGGACCTGTTTAGAGAAGAACTACAGGAAGAGTTTGATGCAGAGAAAGATACAATAATAAGAGACCATAAACAAGAACTAGTCAATCTGGAGGATAGATATGATAATCTAGTTGAAGGTAAGTCAGAGAGAAATGCAAATATTACTTTTAAGTGTGACTTGCATAATGACCCATATTTAAAACATAACCTTGGATGTGCAAACAAGTGATCAAACAAAGTTGAGTTATTAATATGATTGGGTTTTTGTTACATTATTGCAGCACTGTTTAAGTATGAAAAAAATATAAATGATGAATTGGTTAACACGACAGGTGACACTGTACACAAGTTGTAGTTAAAAAATTCATATTGAACATTGCTTAAATTACTATTTCCTGCTATGCTTAAATTACTATTTCCTGCTACATGTAGTTGCCCAAAATACCTACAGAGTATGTCTTAAATTCAAAATTTTATTGTCTAATCTTCAGTGGTTCTGTCAATGCATCTATATTATAAAGTGATCGAAATTTAACATGGTGTCCATTTGTTAACAATTTTATGTTTGGAAATGGTAGCCATATTTTGATTATTTATACAGTTACGCTTGCATTTATTAATTGCATGAGTGAGTTAGAAATAAGGAGTGCTTCCAAGCTTCAGTTTGCTTATTGTTACCATTTTTGATGAAGGTCTTCGTACAGGAGAAGTACCTGAGGTGGCAGAGATTGTCCAGGAGAAGTTTGATATGGAACTAGAAATGGCAAAGACTTTAATACAACAAGAATGTGATGAGACTATAGAAGCTGAACAGGTAAGTGATGATTTAAGAGTAAATGTAGCTAATGTAATGGACATGTTTGCTTTCAGAGTGAGTTTTATTTTGCAAACAATCAATTTCTTCAACCTTTCAGTATTGATATGCATAACTGAGCAGTTGTGTTTAACTTATATGATGATTTAAGTCTTTCCCCCAAGCAGAAGTTTTCATGCAGACAGCACTTTATGGAAAACGCAAGATGCATTTTGTGATGTTTTGTATCTAACCTATAACAAAGTCCCACTCTGCAGAATGCAAGCTTACATACATGGTAAAAGGCAAAGAAAGCAGTTTTATCCTGGTGCAACACTAACATAATTACAAGCAGTATACACAATTTAAAATACAAGTGTAGTAATGGTGCTCTGGTTGTCTTTGATGAATAAGTTAATTTTGAAGTAAAAGCTGATCTTAATAAATACCGGTCAGAAAGGACTTTTGTAGGTTTTTGCATAGTTGGGAGTCGGATGTATTGTTTTGCTTCTATTCTAGATTTCTGACTAATGATAATTTTTGAAATTGATCTTTTCAGACAAGGTTTAGTGAACAGTTTGACAAACAGCTGCAAGAAATTCTTGTAGAAAGAGATCGGGACCTCGAAAACAAGCGTGTACATTATGAAAAAGAAATGACTGACCTTCGTAACACGTTACTACAGCAGTACGAGTCTCAGATTGTTGAACTCGAAAGCCAACACACAGCAGAGATCTTAAAATTGAAAGCTGAATATGAAGGAGTAAAGACTGAAGTTGTAGAGACGTTTGAAAAAGAAACTGCAAAAAGAGAAAGGTCTGTAGTACTGAAGAAACAAGCTTCCGTTGAATCAAGTAAGACTGAGGAAGGGGAGAAGGATGACGAATCTGAGAAGGTAACTTCACCTGATTCGTCAAGTGATAAATCTGATAAATCCGATGACGATGATGACAAGGGCGATGGAAAGGGCGGGGCTAAAGTGGAGCCCAAACCAAGCCAGGCAGCTGATTCCAGTGACAAGCATGAACAAGTAAGAAAAATTGTAAATGTATGTAGAAATATTAACTGTCCATGTGAAAATATAGTGTTAGAAGTTACTTTGGTGATGGACATAGTCAGCCAGTGAGAGTCTTTCAAAAATTAATTTCTTTCTGAACAAAGCTGTTACATAAAAGTGTTTTACTGAGTAAAAAATATGTGATTGTTTTAATACAGTTGAGGTAAAATAACTTAAGTTTACATGTAATGATTGATGATGTGCCGTTTCAGGAGGGACAGACCGAAGAGAAGCAGAGAGAGTCCAGAGGTGAGCCTGATGATACACAGGATGAAGTCAGCGAGACAATGGTACAGGAATCTGTGAAGAGACAAACAGGTAAAACTTGCATTGAAAAAGGCACTTAATGAAAGGAAGTGATCCAGTTATTTCATCCTTTATCTGCTGAAGTCAAAGATTCTTGTATGAAGTAAGGGGGAACTCGAAACCTGAAAACAGTGGGGAAAGTAATTTTTAAGTGATGCTGGTCACTAGTTTAATACAATTAGGCAACAGCCAAGATGCAATAAATTGTAAGAACTTTTACCGTCGTAATACTATAAGAGTCAATTTTTCTGCGACATTTCATTGCTGACTTACTGCCCTTGTTTTGACAGTTGTGCCAGATCAGGATGACGTAGAAGCTTTAGAGCTAGCTCACCAGCAAGAGTTACAGGACTTGGAAGAGAGACTGGTTCAGAAACACATGAATGAGCTGAACAATCTGGAAACACAGCACCAGTCTAGGCTGGATGACTTGGCTGAGAAACATAAGGTATGGTTGTTTATCAGTTGAAGCTTTATATCAAAGTATGAGACCTGCCTCTTTGGTTCCATGAAGCCATCCCTAAACACCATCAAACAACACCATCAAACAACACCATCAAACAACACCATCAAAAAACACCATAAAACACAACACTTACCAGCAGCCAAACTTATATGTAGAAGAATGAATCCTTCCAACTATAAGAAATGAAACCTTGCACTGATTGTGGTAATGGGTTCGAGCCTTCGTACCGACTCTATATTTGAGAAAGTTGGCCACTTCTTGTTGAATATTGGATTCTAGTACTGGTTCTTCGTAGAAATGATGGTAAAGAAAACTGGCAGCCCATACATAACTAAAATACTGTCAAACTGACCCCAAGAGAATGAACTGCTCTGTAGTGCTTAAGTGGTTCAGCCTAGGCTGGTGAAATAAAATAGAAATTTGTGAAACATGTAGGTCATAAATGATTGATTTCATTGTAGGTACAGATTGCAGAGATTCAGAAGGAGCTTACAGAGGCCCAGAGAGCTATTGAACAGTACCCTGATACCATCTCACCCGTACAAACTGTACCCGTGGTACGTAATTCTCTTGTGTTTAATTTTCACCAGTTTAGTACCTTGAGTTGTTTATTGGCTAGATTAAATTAATGTTAACTGAAGAGACTATCAAAAAATTAAGGAACAGTGTGTATTTTTCGAAAGTGTTAGCTCAGAATAAGGGATCTTTAGCTAAGAAAGCAAAATGTGGTAAGATATATTGCCATGTAACAAAGTGCTGATAGCAATCATTTGCAGCTAGTTGGTAAATCGGTATTTTCTTTAAAATTCTAACTTCCTATAATATTCTGTGAAAGAAAAAAAAAGAACGAAGAATTAGTGAGACAAAAAAAAGGCCATTTGAAGCTCAGTCATAGTAACTGTAACATGTTGGTCACATTAACTCAACCTTTGGTTGTCTCCCTTTGTTTTACATTTAGTCTTAATTTTGAGTGATGCTTCACCAAATACTGGGTTGTGGACTAGTTTGGGGAAGTTTTATATCAGTTGTAGTATCGGCGATGTTAATATTGCATGAAACAACAGGTGCCCTGTATTGATTGACTCGGAAATAGTGGATCAATATCTGACATCTGTCTTTGACTTTTGCTTTCTTAACAGAATTAACCGGCAGTCTTGCAGAATTGTTCCATCTCTCAGTATTGGCTTAATTGCTTTATTTGCATCAAATGGGTCCTAATGGGTTTATGTTGGTTTGTCTTTTGATACCACATGCTGTAGATAATGAACCTGTCATTTCTCCCTATTGAATACCAGTATTTTGCTGTTTCTGTTCAAATTTGCTTTGAGAAATGAGGTTAATTTCAAGATACTTTAGTTTTGCTTGCAAAGTATGCGATCTGCTTTTTATTCAACAATAGTGCAAGCTTTCATATGTCTCTTCCTGTTATGTGGGGAAGTTGCGTGTTATTATGTGGGGAAGTTGTGTGTTATTTGTGGAGACTGGAAGTTTTTTTTTATTTTTAGGGTCTTGAAAATTTAGATCAGCTTCTTACGTTGACATGTACATGTATAGAACAAGGTTAAAATGTCAAAGAACTTAAATCAGGTCAAAAAGTCCTGTTTATAAATGCCTGTTAAAAACACATGATAGAGCTGTTGCATGAACTGACAGGAAGAAAAGTAATTTATCAAATTCTTTGAAATTTGAAGAATTTAAAATTAAAAATATTTTGTAATATTCTCATATAACTGAATTTAAAATGCACAGTGCATTGTAATTATAATGAATATTGACAGACTTTGCCTTTTAATTGCTCGGAATAGAAAAAAAAAACTACCTTTCTTATTGAGGACAAATATAGACATTGAACAAAAGCCATTGTGGGGGTAGAAGTAATTGCAGCTTTTGAATGAAGTTTTCTAATAGGGAAGAATAGGTAACTGTAATTAGTATTGGAGTTGGGATAAAATTGGAAGTGTATTGAAATGTGTTAGAGGAATCGAAAAGCAAACATAGTAGGTTCTAAATTGTTGATGAAAGGTTTGTTATTAGAGAAAGTCTGTTTTGGGGGAATTTGTGTTTAGAAGTATTTCTTTCACTGAAGTTTTACCATTTTAGTTTGGATTATAGGCTGGATATAGACTGGGTAATAGACTGTGTAATAGACTGGATATAGAATGGACTTGGTAAAAGACTGGGTATAGATTGTAGATATACTGGAATATGGTCACCTCATTCTCCACTCATATGTGAATTATTTGCTCAATACTTCAGTTGTATATGTTATTACATTTGTTTTTAGCTCGACTTTTCGAAGAAAAGGGGAGCTATCCTACTCGCCCCGGCGTCGGGCGTCAGCGTGGTTAAGTTTTTCGTACCACCCCACTTTATTTCAAAATTATTGTAGGTATTATTGGATGGTACTTATGTACCATCATGAGACCTATCTGTAAGCAAGAGAAGATAACTCTGTGAAAATGTTTCTTGATTTGTACTTAGAAATTCCTAGTTAAAGTCTTGGGTGCCCTTAACTGTCAAAGTTTTGTTTCATAGGCAAGCACTAAAAAAGTTGAGCGTGCTGTCCTACTGACAGCTCTTGTAGTTAATGTCTTATGCCCTTAAAGGACCATGACTTGACCAATAAACTTTGGACTGGATTACAAACTGTTTTTATAGACAGGATATATTCTTGGTTATAGACTGGATTTCCTAGGCAATTTAAAAACCATGCGTAGTAAATTATATGAACAGTAAGTAATGTGAAATAGTACTAACGAGCCATGATGTAGAAAAGCCAGTGTTACTAATGAGCCATGATGTACAAAAGCCAATGTTAGGTGTTTGCAACTAGTATGGATCCAGATCAGCCTGCTCATTCTGTTCAGTTCACTTTTCACTTGTGCATCACAGACAACCTGTGTAACATTGTAGACGTGATTATAGTCATGTTTCACAATGATACATAAGGTGTAAATCCCTGATTAAGACACTGGTCTATATATCTCTTATAATTGACAGCTTCTGATGGTGATAAAATAGTCCTTAATGGTTTCTTCAAGGTGCAAAGGTCATTCTCCTGTCATTGATACTGTCTTAATGTCGCTAAAAAAAGACGTAAAATTGATAGAAACAATTATATTGAAATTCAAGTTCTTTTTTCTTTTTCAGTTCCGTGCAGGTAGTACCATGGGATCAACCAGGGAGTCAGTTGAAGACTTCATGGTGCCTACTGGGCGCAGCCAGACAGACTCTGAGAGATCTGATCCTGGGTCTGAGCCCCGAGGTGTGTCAGGCAGTGGAGCCATGGAAACACAGGTAAATACATGCAGTAATTGTGCATTGAGTCTGCTGCAGGGTTGTTTACATTTGGTTAGGTAATGTTCACCTGAATTAAACAGTCACCTACGTTCAGTGACCGCTACTGATGTACTTTAAATCATGAAATTTTTGTGAGAACTTGTCTTTAATTGTCAAATTTATTGAAATTTTGAATATATTCTTTTGTCTTTCAGGTATTTGAGGCCAGAAGTGGGGAAGATATGTCTGAAGATGACCAGGGAGGCTCCCTGCAGGGAACTCTAGAAGAAGTTGGGGTTCAGTCTCTGGATACATCAGCAGTAGAGACATCAATGGACCAGTCCAGAGGCTCCTTACGGGGAGTTGACACAACCCAGGATACGGAACTGATACAGTTCTCGGAAGAAGATGAGTCAGATAAATCCATGGAAGAAGGTAATGTCTTCCTTGAAAAATAGTGATGCAAATGAAGCTACATATTATATTAAGATAGGAATAAAGCAAATGGCTCAGAGGATTGACTAAACACAATAACAGATGAGAAGTGGTCTACTTTTCTGAGGAAACCAGAAACAAGTAATCTGAGGGCCTGTATATTAAAAAATGTCTATGAATAAAACCCAAAATTGAAAAAAATTGAAAGCCAAATATTTACATTTCATAGCATATTTACAGATGCCTTACGCAATATCAGGGACACACCTGTGAACGGGGAGAGGGAGATGTCAGGGTTTGACAAAATTAGGTTTTTGACCATTACCATGCTGGTAATAGATAAGTCTGCCTTTGCAGCTGGAGTAGACTATGATTGGTCTGTGAGACAGTGTTGTCTGGTGTTGTCATCAGGTTGTTATGTTTGAGTACAGCCAGTATTGACAAAAACTGGTTCTGCTCAAAGCAGGAAGGGGGGTTTCAAAAGTAAACCATGTGTTAGTGCTAAAAGCATAATAAAATTCAACGTAGAGACCAGAATTTGAACCTGTTTTATACAGTGATGCAAGGTAAGACCACCTCAGACCAATCATCTATAATAGTAACAACCCCAAACAAGGTGTGTATTTATGCCTTGCAGGTACAGAGACCCAGAAGAGCGATCGAAGCACTCCGCCAGCTCTGATACAGACTATGGGGTACGGAGCAGAAATACCCGGCGGCCCCACTGTCAAGTCTCTAGACGACACAACAGATTCCTCATTCAGGGCCTCTGACAAAGAGGAAATGACAGTCAGGATTAAGGAGGTTTGCGCCTTTCTTTTATCAAAAACTTTTTCATGATCATAAAGGTCTGGGTATATAAAGTGTCTCTACATACAGTAAACTCTGCATAAAACGACTCCAGATATAGCAAAACTCCGGATATAAGGTACAAATTTTCTCTGCCCGAGATTTTTTTCTATATTTTGTATGGATATGTTAGCGGAGTTTACTGTACATGTACCTATCCATCAACTTTTGTACGCTTATACGTAAAAATTTCTGCAAACTTTACTTTATTCTATACTATCTTCATGAATGTAACATTGGATGCATCAGAACTTACACTTCCGCATAGAGGTATTATCTTCTATAACAAGGCAGAGATGAAACACTCGATGAAGAGTAACTTCATGCATATTTGATGCTGTACATTTCTTCGAGGATAATTAACTGTTGAAGTCAAGGTGTTGTCTATTCCCAATGGACTTCAGTAGTACTATGCATTCAAGGATAGCCCATTTGTGACTTTACCTGCAAACCTAGTTTTACCTGCCTCTGTGGTTGAATGGGTTGAATGGCGTTTAATCACTAAACATCTCACTGATTGATGGTTATGGGTTCAAGCCCAATTACTGACATGACTATTTTTGTGAGAAATTTGGTCAGATTCTTGGTGAGGATATTTCCGACAAAGGAATGATAGTTAGGTTAACTTTTAACTGTTGAAATAGACATTGAACCTTGGGGTGTTGGGAGTAGAGTTAGGGAGGAGGTAGAAACATTCTGCTTTGGAAAATACAATACTTCTTTAAAAGACTTCTATAACTGGGATTTATTCATTACATAGCTGTCCGTCTGTTTGTCAGTTTGTTTTGTTATAGTAGAGTTGCGGCCCTTTAATTAATTTGAGTAGAAATCACATTTTTTTATATTATAATATTTTGTTTAAAAAAACTGAGAAGCTATTAACAAAAAATTTATGTTGTTTTACTTTTCATTTGATGATTCAAATTTTTACGGCACAGTTATGGGCTTTTGAAAATTTTGTTGAGTATTATAAATCCACTTCATGTTTTGTAGGTGGCCTAGTTACGGCCCTAAGATTATAGTCAGAAAAGTTACTAAATTTTTTTCTAGAACCCTGTTTGGGACATAGCTGACGGGGTTGGGATTTTGTTGGGGGGAGGGGGGAATGGGGCAGGAGTAGGGAGAAGGAGTTATAGAAATAACAGATTTTCTAAAACGCTGTAAATACTAGCGTTTATGAAAATTGGTTGTGGGTTCCAAGGTGATGTAAAGCAGGCAGAATTTGATAGGTTCATAATAAATTCAGGAAGATAAAATGTTGTTTTGCAAATGCATAAAACAAGAACCCAATTTGCCGTTGTTGACCTTATTTTAAGTCCGTATAGGTTATGATGATGTAATTAGGGCAGATATACTTTAGTATAGGGAATTTGAGGGGAACTTTATTGCAAGAGAGTCAAAGAATTTATGATTGGGAGAATCTTATGTTATATATTATTTACAAGAAAATCAATTCCTGCACAGTGATTTGTGTGAGTTTGAACTTACTTTTCACCCTGCACGATAATTCAGGAGTGAGCAGATGGGGGATGGAAATTACTTAGAGTAATTTTGACGGTTTCACATTTCAATGGATTTTTTTTTAATTCTGTGAAATGGGATAGAAAACATGAATGGAATGCAGACCAGGTTAATGGATAGAGTTGTGAAAATTAATGGCAAAATACATAAGGTAGTCATATTTTCACAATTTTTGTAGAAATTGATGATATTTTGGTCAGACATGAACATGAAATTGATGTTTCACCTAAAAGAGCAGTATTGGAAATCTTTACTATTTGCAACTCCTTTAGTTCAATGCTCCATGCAGGGCTAAATTTCAATATTGGGCCTAGTCAAGTTGTTTAATCTTCTTCAAATGTTTCAAATGATCTTCAAATAGAAAATTGTCATTTATGATTTATTTGAAAATCTGAATTTAATTATCAGTAAAGGACATACTTGATACGTGTAACATCTTTTTAAATAATTTACAAAGTTAGGTAACTTAATTGAACAAGAATGTACATAGTTGGGTAACTGATGCAAAATTTACATACACATGTAGGTAACTGACACAGAATTTACATACAAATGTAATGAGGCATCTGACCTTGAAAATAAAGTTAGGTAATTTGCATAGTTAGGTAACTGACCCAGAATTTACATACAAATCTAGTGAGGTATTTGGCCCTGAAAAACAAAGTTAGGTAATTGGTGATTGCATAGTTAGGTAACTGACCAAAAATTTGTATAGATGATTGGAGTAAATTGCTTAGTTAGGTAACTGACCCAGAATTAACACAGATGATTGGGAGTGAAATATTTCTGTTTACTTGTAGTTGGAGGCGGAGGTTGAGGAGTTACGTCGGCGACTTCAGGCGGAAATGAATAAACAGGATGATCAGATGGAGCGTCTGGATCGAGAGAAACAGGAAGAGAGTAACCTGACGGCGATGCTGAGAGGAGATATTGAACGCCTTAACACTGAAAGGTAAAAGGACATAATTATGCTTTGTGCTGCAAAAAATGGCAACCCAATTACAAAACGTATATTAGTCCTTTAGAGATGATAATGTTCAAGACAACATGAAATGCCCGAGTCAGTCTTTCCAGAAGAATAATACATGCAATAGCCAAGTGTCACCTCCAGTTAATTAAAATCGTTGAAGTAAGAAAACCTTGGGCTTAAAGCTTTTGGCTTCTGATAAATGAATAAACAAAAATAAATGCAGAGATAAATCTAATAATTATACTTCCTGTTTTCATCTTTGCAGAAACACTCTTCAGAACACTAATGAGCACGTGCTTGGGCTGTTGTCGGATGCTGTGAAAACCTACATGGGCGTTGAGGAGTCGATTACCAAGAAGATGAAGGTCATGATGGAGAAATCTGGGGATCGATCTGCAGACAAAGGTCGTCCAGGGTCAGCGGAAAGGAAGAGGACTCCCCCGCCAGGCAAGAGGTCGCCGGCTACGTCTCCTGGAAGGCTTAGTCCCGCCAGAGCAGAGGGTACGTGTTCGTTGCTGAAAAGTTACATGTACAAGTTATTCATTCTACCATTGCAATTAACTTAAAATTTAGATACATGGGAATGGAGACTTGACCTGTTTGTCTTACATTTATATTTTGAGAGGTCTATTTAAGGGACTTAGAAGCCGTTGCAAAATTATTCATTGATTGAGGGTCATGGGTTCAGGCCCAGTTACTAACCTGACTCATTAGGTTAGAAAGTTGTAAAAGTAGTATACTGGTCCTTCCTGGGAACAGTGGCTAGGTCAACTGCCTACTTCTTAATAACTGAAATACTGTTGAACGAGTGTTAAACCCTAAGAAAAATCGGCATGTATGATTATTATCAACTGTTAATTTCAGATGGCGATGCTGCTCAGGACACCAGTATAGTATCTAACGTGACAGATGAAGGGTTAGATCTCTCACAGCATATATCAGACAGTATATTCCAAGGTCCCGAACTCAAGTCCGAGGAGGAGGAACTTCTTTCAGGTGGGTACCAGCTGCTTAGAGGCCGTCTGGCTTATAAATGTTTGCTGCTTGGGCAATTTGGGTTCACTTTGCATGAAAAGGGTACCAACTGCAGTGAAGTTTTGAAAGTTGTACATGTATTGTGGATGTATTGAAACAAAGTGGAACTGTCTTGGAATCACTACGGTATTTATCTCTATTGACATGCATGCCCTAATTGATGTGCAGGGGGGTCATTGTGGGTGTAAAAAAGGGAAATGCAGTTTTTTGAAATTTTAGTTACTCCAAAGCTACCATACTGAATATTATAGATTAACATGCTTCTAATATTTGGTAAAAAGTATTTAGGACAATTGAAAGCTCAGTAGGCAAAAAGCAAGAACAGGAGTGTATCAAATGACATTTGCTCGTGTGTCAATAGGGATAAATATGGTTTATATTTTCTTGTGTGTGTTTCTCTTAAAGTAAATGGGCTATGTAGTGTTGTACTGACCCTATTGATAACGCAATCTGGGAGTTTATGGGCTTGATTCTCAGTCCGGTCATACTGTCTGTACTGATGTTTCGTAACAATGTTTTTTTGTCTCCCGTCTCTTGAGTCCATAGAGACTGAAAACTCGCTAAAGGGGTTGTAACTGTGCATCTGTCAGTCAGTGATAGGGGCACAGTGGTAATGTTAGGAGTGACAGAAAAGTGGTGAAGGAAGGAACGTCTGTTTTATAGGATAAAGAGAAAAAAACATGCATGGCTATTTTCAGAAAATTCAGGAGAAGAACTACATGTTATATGGAGGCACATGATTTATTCTTTGAATGGTATTTACATTTTCCAGAAGAAAGTTGTGTGAACCTGCATTTTGTCCTATATTACCTCGACATGCATGTGTGCAGGGTTGTCATGGGGAAGTGCAAAAACATCCCAATGCCCTGTTTAATTTTTATCCCTAAATTGTAAATATGTATTCGCCTTTTAACACATGCCCTTTAACCCTGACCATGCTGAATTTCTGAGGTGGACTTGTCCATCTAACAGTTTGGACTGCACCATTACCTCTTCATAGGGGTGCAGGCTGATCATGATCTGCAATGGTCACAAAGGCAGAATCAAGTTGCAATAAACATGGTAAGGGTTATAAAGCCTATTTTTGATTCTATACTTTTATATTGCTTTCTGTAGAAATTATAGAAACAAACTGCTTTGATGAAACCACAATTCTCTCCCTTTATACTCGATGTAAGACGGCTTTAGTTATCTCCCTTTGAAATCCCCTTGTGTGAAGTGTGGAATTTAGAGAACAGGGAAAATAAAGTTTTTTAGGTTACAAAGTAGAATCTTCATATTTTAATTACTCCAAAATGCAGAAATTCTATTAACTGCTACATTTTTTACTCAAAATTTCTCACTTGGAGATTTTTACAACTCAGTATTTTGTGGAACATCATGATGAGGAAATATTTCCTACTAAAACGTGACAAAGATAAATCTTATATGCAACTTAATGAGGCAAGTTTTTTTAGGAAACGGGAAAAGCAATTTTTATTAAATTTTCTAAAGTCCTTTTATTGAAGTGAAGTCTTTAATTGAAGCATTTGATATGACTAACTGATGCTTAGTTAACTTAAGGCAAATTTAAATGAATTCTTTGGTTGCTTTAAAACAGATTTCTTTTTTTTTTTTTTTTTTTTTTTTTTTTTTTGGCCTTTTTATACATATTTATATAAAAAAGCAGTCTCTGTTATAATATTCTCAGATCATGTGACCTGTCACATGGTTGTAATGTGACCTGTTACATGGTAGTCATGTGACCTGCACACTTCAATATAAAAGTATATGAGCAATATCCTGTTATAATATTGGTGAACTGAAGTGATTATAACTTAAGTGTTTTGTGCACTGTGTATGTATATGTGTGTATACGTATCCCATCAACACATGTTTTCTGACATACATACATATTGTTGAATGATTGAAAATACACTTTGACAGATGTGAATTAACGTGTGTGTGTGTGTGTGTTGTATTTCTAAAAGGAAGTTGTTAACATTTGCTGTGTGTAAGACCATGTTTTAGTTGAAACATGTTGATACAGTGAAGTGATGAAGACTTTATTTATCACAGGACATTATTTACATGACATAAGTTAAGAATTCTGATTATTAGTTGCATATATACACTTTTTTTCTCCTCCAATATTGAAGAGCATTTTGTGGCATACATATGTACAGTGTGTTCATGAGGATTTAAAATAAGTAGAATATCGTCATCAAAACAAATTGAAGCGGTGAATTTATGGGAACTTAAAAACTAGAACAGTGTGAAAATAAATGGAGGAAAGCTTTCTATTGGTAATAAGTTGAGTCACACAATTTTTGTACAAAGTTTTTTTCATTTTGATACTAAAGTATGACAGATGTTTTAAATGGTAATAAATCTGTTTCAAAGGAAAATGTTTACTGGAAACAGACATGTCTCCATGGTTGAGTGGTTAGGGTCTCTGACTTGAAAATTATTATATGTCTGACTGATTTAGGGTCATGGATTTGAGCCCTGCTACTGACCTGGCACTTTTAACAGAAAATTTACGGTTTCTTGCAGGGAATGGGAGTGTGGTCCTGGTCACTCCTTGGAATGGAAACTGGCAAACTGCCAGCTAGTGAATTACTGAAGTTCCGTTAAG
>JAUMHA010148830.1:3153-13576 GCA_032359765.1 Saxidomus gigantea
GTTTTCAAACTTCTTCAGCAGTTTTTATCTATACTTATTTTGCATTTAGCTATGTGTTCGTAAAAACAGACAGGTTAATGTTAACGTGTACATGTACCTTTTTTGAAGTTGATTTTCAGTTCTCTCGATAACAAGAGATACATTTGTAACAATTATAAATCAGTACAAAGTATTTCTGACTTTTTTTTAACAAAAACACTCACTGTGTGTCTTAATTGACGACAATGTTGTACGGCCAATTTACAGTAACATGTATTTATTGATTTCAATGTGTGCCTTGATAGATGATTACATATAGTTCATAAAGGCGATTTCTATTTATCACAGGTTACAATTCTGTTTAAGTTCACTGACATCAAGACTGTAATTAAAGGAGAGTCCATATACGTATTCCATTTCCAAATCAGTGACTGATACGTTAGACAGAAAGTTCGGTCAAATAACAGGTAGATGTTTAACTATGACACAATAAATCAAATTCTGCAAAAATACAAACTAGCCACCCTTAGTTGTACAACAGCAACTGCAACAGTTTTAAAGGCTGCTTTTGTCGGGAATGCTAAAGCCAAACAACAAGTCCGTCTTCGACCTTTTGTTAAGTCATTTCGCAAATATCTTATAATATTAGATATAAATCAAACTTCAGTTGCCCATGTCTGTCTGGTATGATTTTAAAGAATCTGTAGGGAATAATTGGCATATGGGAAGAAAACATCAAAAGAGCTTTGGTTACGCGATGATCGACTGGGCTGTAATTGGCTACCAGAGATAAAACATTACAGCCTGGGATTGACGTAACACGTCTGTTAATCTGGTAAAAGATCTATGTAGTTATCGTTTCATTACAGTTTAAACATAAATTGTACATAATTGTAGTTTAAACATTTGACTTCAAGTGTAATGTTCATCGTAACAATTTTACGCTATTAAGCACCATTAAATTGCGCCATTAATACAAGGAAAATAAAATCACAAAAAAAAAATCAGAAGGTGATGTACATTTTTGTATTAATGAATTCATATACCTGGACTCCTGTAAAAATCATTTAAATCTTCGGTATAGTCATTTTTATTCATAAAACAACTGGAATATGACAGTTAAAGACCAATTTTCTTTGGCATGTCGTTTTAAAGGAGGAAATCGTTCCTCTTTTGCAAGTGTCGTACTTGTTCTGAATAAAACCTCGAAAAATCCTTCCTTCATACTGACAGAAACTGAATGTTTTTGTCCAATGTTTATTTCATGTTCATTCCTCTAGACTGATAAACAATGTATGACTAAATGTGTAGGTCATCGACAGAGTAAGTATATTCTTTAAGATCTTCTGTCTAAGATCGACCGAGCTCTGAACACTTCGTACTTATAGAGTAGGCGGGCAAGTAGATATTTGACGGGCTTTTCCGAATTACCCAATAAATGTCACACTTATGTACAAATCGACATAAAAAAGACGACTCTCGGTGCATAATTGATATCTTGCATAAGCTTACTTTTATGTACAATGCGCAATAAAGTTACGTAAATCACCGGATATTTTATGTTCTCGGCGGGTATGCGGTAATACTTCGACTGCTTTAGACGTTAATGATGAGCCACTTCCGCTTTATGTAGTGAATACAGCTATTTTACGAGTTTAGTGTTTCTTGTAAATGCGCCGAGTCTTAAATAATGTAGCAATTACCCATTATTACAAGAGGAATGCTCAGTTTCTATACAAAATGGATTAGCATATTGTTTCTGATTTGGAATGTCATTGTCTATTACCTTTCACTGTCTGTAATAAAATGCTTGATATGAAAATACATCTTTTATTTTGTTTTCTTAAACTTTCATTAAGTTTCTAAAACTGCAGCTTATTCATATAATGCCCAGTTTAACCGTTTTCATATTTTAAAGAGAACCTATGCAACAGATGCATCTGCTGTAGTAATCTCTTCCATTGCAACTTGCGCTAAACTGTGTTTTATCATTTCTAAATAGTTACCAAGTTTTAAGCTGGCTCTCTACACTTTAAATAAGATTTTAATTTCGCCAGGAAACTTCAGATACACATGTACCATTCCGCGGCTGAATTATAATCTGTGAGACCCGGTGTATTTGTTTACCTTTAGTTCTTTGTAATATATCGGAAACATGGTGCCGTATAAAATCTACCAGTGATATATCAGTTCAAGAAGAAAATAAATGCAATAAAGGTGTAAACAATTTTTAAATAATGAGACGTCTCCTATAACTACATGTAGGTTTACGTGGAAGTTAGAATAAAATTGCAGAACAGAACAAAATAGGACATACAGTGTTACTCCAGAATCGCACAAAGTACACAAACGTGTACGGAATGTAAATTCTTAAATCTAAACTCATAAAACTAGATATAAGCAAACCATCTTTAGCGCTTCAAAAGAAACACGTGGATGCAATATAATTCAAACATAACCAATATGATACAAAACTTATCTTCTCCATCACATTTAACCCTATCTAATAGGAACCATCACGTTGAAACAAGCTCATTCTAAGACTGATCTCTTCTAAATATGAGATGAAACGGTACTTGTACGAAGAATTGATAAACTCACAGAATTGAACGTTTTTATTAAACACGCGAACGAAAAGAAATTCAACGTCTGTGCGATATCATCGACATTTCACTCGACGATTTTTCCGCAAGATACTAGAAGCTCAAGATTTTTCCATGCATTTATTAAAGGCAGCCGTTCATTTAAATATTCATGAAAACGACACGACGCCTAAAAAGAAATAAATATCTTTTCAGAGTTAAAAACGCTCTTTTTAATGCCTTTTATACATATTGAAAAGTGTGAAACAAAATATCTTGATCATCAATCATACACAAGCTTCCATTAACTATAGCCGCCTGTTTAAAAAGCTATTAATTTGTTCCAACATCAAGTTGTATTTTTTATTATTCATTCTTTGCTTTTGGTAAATTGGAATGGAAATATTCAAAAGAATGTAACTTAAGGAAACCTATTATGCGTTTTCTTTGTTTGTCAACACTTCAGGAAAAATCAGTTTTATTTTCATACTTCGCGTTATAAAAAAATATTTTATGTAACAGCTCTTTCATTTATTTTTTACAGAGACTTTTTTCTGTACTGCTTTTAAAAATGTAATATGAAAATCTCAAAAACCATTAGTTTAATGAATTGACTTTTATGTCAAGCTCCAAATTTACATATTCTGCAATGTACAAAAATTATCAACATGTTGTATAATGGCGTATTATGTTACAATAACTACCACTATTTAAAAGAAGTGGGAATATATCTTACATTTTTTGCTGTCAAAGGGTAATTGTTTTATTTTAATTAATACCAAGCAATCTGCAGACAAAAGTAGAGAACATTACATTTTTGATCATTTTCATATACACAAACAATTAGTACAAACGATTCCGGTACGTGTTTGTGCCTACAGCAGTTGAATAAAATATCAGAACACAATGCGAAAAAAACAGCAAGACGATGCCAGCTGGAATCAATATGAAACTATCAAAACACTAGGAAAATCGTTGCAATGCTCAAAACAACTGACATACATTTCAGACATATCAATTGGAAATTTACCACATGGCTTCAATGAAACAATGACTGGCAATGCCAGACAATTTTTGAAATAGATTCAACAGTGTCGATATTAAATGCCTTAATAATCACATATGTATTTTTCCTAAGCCAAGAACGTTATCACGTCATTTCGAATGGCATTTCCGACATACTGGCGGCGGAGATAGACTCCATCTGTATTATAACTTATAGTTTCAATTTAGATAGTCGTCTAAAGGTAGTGTGTAATATTAGATCTGAAAAGGCAATCTAGTTTCAAGATTTCATCGATATAAATAACACCTTGTTTAAATGCTTAAGACTAAAAACTTCAATCAAGTGTAATTGTAAATCATTCCTTGCATCTTTTTCAGAGGCTTTTTCACTTACAATTGTTTGAAAAAGAAGTTTTAACAGTCTAATACTATCAATTTGCCATGCATTCTGATGAAATGATTTACAAGTACAATATATTTACGTTCATAAAATTCTAAAACATAGACGTACTTTTTTCTCTTAATGAGGTTTCTTTGCGCTTATTTTGCTGTGTGACATCTCTGAATAAATCATAGTTACTTGGTATGTTACCATATTGTTGTTGAAGAAATCAGACATAATGCCTACAACACTGAATTAAATGAATGGACGAATGGCTTTGAAGACAGTTAATAACTGGGATAATTAAAGATGCAAAACATTAATCATTGGCAATTACGTTCCAAAATGAGGTTTAAAGTCTTACAGTGCTTTAATAAAATATACACCCTGGATCCTTCCGGATTTTTATCAAACTTTTAAATGTTTCTGTATAATCCTATTTAATTCCTTGTGTAAATGCCGGTACTACAGCGCTTTGAACACTCACAAAAGCGTATTTTAAAGGACCGGTATGCGAATTATTAACCGCTTAAAACCGATGTTAAACAGGTGAAACAAGATATATAACCATTTAATAATTTTATTTTTCATAGTTTTGATATACACAGAGATACGATAAATAGAAAATTCAAAGGTTGTACTTCTAAATTTCTAATGTGAAACAGTACAAAACGTGTTTGCATTGTGGCAACTGCGTAAATTGTTATGAAATATATGTAGTTTTGAGGCTCATTCGGCAAAATTTAAATGTAATTCAACTTACAGTATATACTTCATACCTATGAGTTACATGGGAAATCGTCATAGACTTCCTTTTAACTCGATCCTAGTTTGTACGCTATTGCATTTCACCTGAGGATTTGACAATGCTATGCCGGTAAGGAATACAGAGATTCGAATGCTTGCTAAAAACACACGAAAATATTCAAAAAGCAGGAAATGCAAAACTTATTTATAAATTTCACGGAACTCAAAGCTTGTAATGGGATGTGATAAAGCAATTGCGATATGACCATCTGATCGACGTGATCCGAGTCATCTGCTAAATACACCTAGGTAATCAAACGAAACATGGATTTAGTTATCGCCTAGATTTCAGATACAGAGCAGTCTGGGGTGCTCAAAGCATCTGCTGATAGGATATAGGATTGTATTTGCGAAACAGCGTCAGAAAACTGCACTGAAACAATAAATGATATCCTATGCAAAGTGAATGCTATTAAATAGTAAAAAGAAATAACTCTTAGAGTGGTCTCAGATATTTTAGTCTTTTGTGTTTGATTAAGTAGCAATAAACAACGAATGTTTAGCTTATGAAGACCACCGTATTGACAGATAATTACTGTAGTCTGTATTAACAGTCTTTAATGCATGCAGATGGATGTATACTTTACCTTCAATAGGCATTGGACGTGTGGTCCCGTGTCTGTTACCCTTAAACAAATGACTTAATGCATTTTATGTGTCATGCGATTATTTTGATGAATAAACGGCGTGCTGGGCAGTGTGTAATCATTTATCGTAAAAAGCAGGCACTTGACTTTATGGAGATAATTGAAAGAATTGTCATGTGACCATTGCAGCACCTCGTCTGGCATGCCATCGGCAGGACGACAAATGATGATTAAGTAGAGTGTGATGTGACCACTGGTTTGTCTCGTCATACTGCAAGATGAAGACCACATTCGCAATTTAATACAGTTTTGTTATTGTAACCACAAACATGTTCATGTACTGTTTGTTTAAGAAGTGGGTGTTTGGCAACCATGGATTAAATTTATTTGTGTAATTTCTTGCAAATAATGCCCAAAATGCGTTAGGTCAAGATACCTGAGAGAATGCAGCGATAGACTATTTGGTTCAGCAAGAACGTACAATATTACTAAACTGTCTTTAGTTATTTAAATAATTTCCTTTACTTAGTGATAAAACTTGCATTATTTCATCTTCATGTGTACTCATATTTCATAAGTTTTTGACATTATTGGACTACATGTACGATAACAAATACTAAGTCTTACATTTAAGAATATTTGCGAACATTTCAATTACAAACAACACTCTAATTATTAAGAAATCAAATGATTTTGGATTTATAAATGGCGGACAGCTTATGCGAAGTTAATGCGAAAATCGACTATACTCTTAAATGACTTTAGGTATTGAAGAAATATCAACGACTGAAGAAATATTAACGACTGAAGAAATATCAATGACTAAGAGATATAAAGTCCAATGTCCGTCGGTTTAAATATGTATTAATTTGGTAAATCTATTTAACAGGATGTTGTCTAGATAAACATATTCAGAAATAATAACACTTTACTTTCGCACAAAATCTCACTAATTTTCGTTTATAAAAACAGATACATGTAGTCGGAACGTGCTGAATCTGTCCGACTATGGTCTCGGTTCATCATGTTTTGATTTACTGTCAATCAATTTTTGCAAATTTCTATCTATATTTTCATTTCTATTGTTGATTTTAGCCTTTAGTGTTATATTTAGGTATTAGTTTGTCATTTTTTTCAACGGCAACTGAGAGCGAGCAGCTTTGAAGTTGTAGTTATATCAAAGTTGTATCTGAATGTGCTAGTACGCCCAAAGTTCAAATTGCTCTCAGTTACCGTTGAAATTTTTTTTTTTCAAATGACAAACTTATAAATAAATATAAATCTAAAGGCTAGAATCAACAATAGAAGTTAAAATCTAGGTAGGAATTTGCAAAATGCTGGTACCGCTACTCTACATCTTTATATTGGAATTTCAAAAGCGTTCGCATCGCTTTATTATTTGGTAGCGTATTATATCACATCTACAGATTTATGTGACAGGAATTTATACTGAAACCTTTTTATATGACTTTTATGTTCTACAATATGTTATTTTCATACAGTTTGAAGACCTTTATTTTTTGGCCAATATCTGAGAGCGAGCAGCTTTAAGACTATGCAATTTTAAAATCAGTGTCACTTATTTTATACAAAAGCTAAAGTTCTATCAAAAACAAATCACAGACAATATGCAGAAAATGTCAAAACATCTTAACGTCGCCCAATGTCTGACAATATCCGTATCATGATTTAGCATTCTATGATTATTCATGTTCATATGTTTTCAACAGCATACTGACAATCCGGACGTGTTTTATACTAAGTCATAAATTTGTCATGAGCAAGGCAACACTACATCTTATATCAGTGGCAACGATATATTATGACATTTTAATTCTAAAAAGAAATTTGAGAGAGATCAATGTCTATCTCGGTGACACGTTACACGCTTTTAAGTGGTATTGGAGGTAAAGTGGAAAAGTTTCTATTAACAAAAATATCCAATTATCATGTCTGTACCCCCTAATACTACAATACCAACATGTAACTAGTTTGCGGAAACACGTTACAGGCATCCTGTCATTAACGGTACATCCATAATTCTTATCAGAAGTATAATAATAATCGGTGATTCATAGGGTTTGTAATCGAAGAAATAGTAAACTTTTACCATTAAGCAATTTAGTTGGTATGCTATTGAGTTTTAAATAAATGAAGATGGAGGGGTGTTTTCAGTTTACTGTCCGGAAAAGGGACGTGATTTTGCTGATCACAATGGTGTACTCTGTATGATGAGCATATTGTATAAATGTAAACCCCGAGTTCATTAAAACAGACTTTTGTACATTGGCTCCGGACTGACGGACTCACTCATGTAACCGTCGTTGTGTTTTTATCTCTATAATTTGTCTTTTTTACCCATTATTCAACTTTTACCCAGCAATGACGGAATGAAATCCAACAAACCTCTTAAGTTTTACACAAACTTTACCGTCTAATATGACCTGGGTATTTGCTAACCTATCTAAAGACGGACAATACACAGAGCATCAGATATTTTTAGGTCACAGACAAATATCAGGGCAATGCTCTTATCAGCGTAAGAGTTTCATACAGAGGCAAAATTGGTGATATTAGAGGCCTATGTATTAGCATACATAAAAATATGGTATATGTATGCAAAAATACAGACACCTGTTACAGCGTCAAACTTTTGTATAATATAAAAAGAAGATTGAAAAGTCATACCTTGCTCGTAAATATAAGAACATGCAGTTTTACAATACATACAGCTAAACTAATTTAATTAAATAAGTGTTTATACATGTAGCAAGCCTGTCTACCCTGATTCTTTGCCTCTTGATTACATTATCTCTGTAAGTTACAAGCCACATCAGCAATCATTTCAGTATAGGGAAGAACGATGCTCAGATTAGGTCAAAAAGAAATTTTTGAAAATCTTAAGTCTCAAATTTAATTCTACCAGTAATTTTTGTTCAAACAGTTACAGAGTTATAGACACATTTACACGACTGCCTTGAATTCGTCTTTTGTTTACCGAACACCAGGATACTGTCCTATTAGTGAATGAACTTTTATCGCGTACACTTATCTGTAAATATTCTGTTTCATTTATTCTAAGTAACCTATGATTGTCAAGTTCTTCATTTCGTACAACTGGAATTGTAACGGAATGTACAATGTTTCTGTTATCAGGAAAATCAAATTATCCCTTGTAATGCATTTGTTAGTTACTTTGAGCCATTTCTTCATCAAACACAGGTCTTCCGTTTGTCTCTGACTCATAATTACCATTGTTATGGAAATTTAAAGTAAACAAGTATTCTAACATGACTCATAATTTTTTCTGCAGACACAAAAAGTATAATAATTAGTTTTTAAAATGCAAAAAAAAAGGTTTAAACGCGTGGGTCGGTATTACGTCCAATTGCACCGCAAGACATTAAATAAAAATCCACCATAAAAATAACCAAATACAGGCCAGAATCGGTCTAATATCTTTTCCAGCGTTGTTATCGTCACATCGTGTAATAAACAACTGTATGTCGTTCTGGTGGATGCTCAGTAATGAAAAACTCAGGCCTCCGGCCTTCGTGGTTAATAAGTGCGCATCAGAACTCCAAATCGGTTTTTATTAAACGATAAACACCGCTGGACATTGGTCATCGAACGCAGACCACTATGTTTTTATATTTCTTAATTAAGCATGATACTACTTACAAATGGAATATAAACATGTAACCTAATATTTTTAAGAAGTAGACAACAGCACGGAATGTGCACGAAAAGGAAGGATAACTTAATAAACATTGACAAATATGAAATGGTTATATCCTCAGATATTGTACATGCAACGTGAGCATGAGTTATCTCGAAAATGAAATTGAATAAGATATTGGACAACAAACGCTAATGAAGAACCTTTTTACCATTAAGTTGATAATTTAAGCTCCTGCAATACTGCAAAAATTCGTTACTGTTGAGTGATCGTGGCTTTTTGAAATCTGAAATTATATTTTACCACAAAAATATTGTGTCGTAGAGATTGAAACATTACAAGAGATTATTTAGAAAGTTGCCAGCAGTGCGAAGCTAAGATATAAGTGACGCTTTCCAATTCTCTAAAGATTCTCGTTAAAAGAATGGTTAATACAATGTTACAAGACGCAAACTTACTTCAAACACTTTAAATACTTCCCACAAACGTTTTAAAGTAAAGGATATGCCGCTTTATTTTTACACTTGTTGTGTAAAGGTTGTTTAGTAAAAATGAAAATTGTTCTTTTTTTAAAACACACAGTCATGCAATGCAGTCTTTTAATAAAACTGTTATTAGCTCTCATATGATTTCTTTCTCATAATACATAAAAATTATTTTCTCTTAATTCAAAGCTCTATTAAGGGACTTAGAATAGATCAAACATCTACGATCTTCCAGGAAAGTACAGTTTTCCATCAATTTATTATTCCACAGTCTGTGAAAATGAATATAAACCCAGACAGACAAGGGCAAGAACTTGAGGTTACATGATATTGACAATGCCGAACACAAATGTGGTAAACTCTTGGTAAATATGCCAAGCGAAAATTATATGTTCACTTCTATTTCATTTTCTTGTCTGAAGTTTCATCAATTATTCGTGTTTATATTTTATGACTAAATTCATCACCCAAACTTGCAGACAATCTGAAGTACCAAGCAATTGCACAATACGCATATCTTACATATATTAATCACTAGAGTGTACAGTTCACATTGAAGAATGTTAAATGTCACTTTGCACAAAATGTATATATAGACCGTTCTTCGTTGATACAAGAATGAGATATTTATTTTTCAAATTTTGATATTTTGTTTTGCCAAACTGACAATGTTTGAAAAGCTGTTTGGTAAATATTCAATGCAAGTGTAATTTCTTATGAAAAATATATTTATCATTTGACGAAAATGTATTTTTATTTTGAATTTCATTTTTTCTGTCATATAACGTAGCTTTAATACTTAAATGGATGTGTATTGAAGCGACCTACGATGTGGTTTGAAACTACGTTTCAATTTTAGAAATTTATGTTTACGTTGAATTTTAAATATGACGACACTAAAAGTTCAGACGTTTTTT
>JAUMHA010149052.1:2194-17031 GCA_032359765.1 Saxidomus gigantea
AAAAGACTTGTATGAGCTATGGTTGAGCCGGGCTT
Organism: Saxidomus gigantea; assembly: GCA_032359765.1. Taxonomy (NCBI): domain Eukaryota; kingdom Metazoa; phylum Mollusca; class Bivalvia; order Venerida; family Veneridae; genus Saxidomus; species Saxidomus gigantea. Next base: position 2,230 of record JAUMHA010149052.1, read on the forward strand.
GAACCAATGACTGGAAATCTATGAGAAGTTCAGCAATACTGTGCCTACTGTAAATTGAGTAATTTTAGCATGTTGAAAATTTAACGATTGATGTGCAGACAGACGTATTTGTGAATTTTATATTAGGACAATTCTTCAATAGCAAATATATGTGAAACGTATCTTTAGCAATGTAGGAAATTAACGAAAATGGCAAAAAGTATATCAATGCAATTATTATCCGATTTACATAAACCAATTGACCATGGAGGCAATCGACAGATCAAGTAATTGACAATTCATATAATACAGAGAACATCTGCAGCCTATGATTATATCTCCTTGACTTGTGTAGTGTATAAAGATATAAGTGTGGAATAAAAACTCTATGCAAGACCGACTATACATATCCTTTAAGCGATTATATATGGAAAACAACCCCACCCCACTGGGGCCTCACTTTTTAAGGAATTATCTTCATTTAAGCAATATTGGTAGAACACAGTAAGGTGGTCCGATAAAATACTGACCACAAGTATCAGATAAGATTTTTACAGAAAACAGTCCCACCCCACCATAGGCTTTATTTCTTTATTAATGAATAAAGAGAGTCATCAGGTGGGCTAAAAGCACTTCAAAGAGATTGTTCTACAAGATAAGTTTCATAACACAAGTCCTTAGATCATAACAAATAGCACAGATTTGACAGACACTGTATATACATCTGGCCAAAACAACGACGGTGACGTGCTTTGTAAGTATTGTTAACAAGACATTTGACATAATCATGTGTGTTCTTGAATTGTTCTCACAGAAATGCCAAGTATAAAGGGAGACCATTGCTACATCATCACTCTGGTCTATTCATAACAAGCAAAAACTCTTCATGTTGAAAACAAAAACAGCAAAAAAACTTAGCAAGTGGACAGGGACCAGTTCATAGAACACACTTTGCACTAAAACTAGACAAATAAATTATTTGTAAAGAAAACAGATATATTTAATTACACACTTAATAGCTGAATTTAGATAAGCTGTCAAGCATTAAAGACGCAAGACAGTGATATATCAATATTAAAGTTGTACATGTATTTAGTGAATAGAAAAAATGAATCTGCAAAGTAACAGAATCAAGATGCTTTCATCTATCCTACTTTTCTTTAAAACGTCTATGGTTAAATATAGTTGTTAATTATTATATCATTAACAAATGACACAATTTATATCTCGTCTAAAATTTAGACTTTAAACTCATAACCATAAATATTGAAATGTGTAGTGACAATGTATGCCGTTTGGGAAAGTACCTTCTGCCATATAAATCCATGTAATGCTCCTTTTACACACAGTCTACAAAGTGGCATCATCTGTGTGTCTTCTGTTAGCAGCTATGCTTCTGAGTGACTAAATATGCATTTTAACCATTGTATCTACATTAGTATATTTCACAGCACTTTAATGCAAAATTCAATGACATTCCCTTCATTTGTATTTCATATACAAATTGAAAGGGCAATATAATACTTAACTGTCTTCAAGAAAACTTTATGGCAGGACAGGAAATAAATGCAGTCGTATATATACAATCACAGTGTGCTAGCTAGCCTTGAGATTTACCGTCACAAAGTCGGCAAACTGGCGGTTATAAACCAGATTACTGTACTCTGGAAAGCTGTTTGCACCAATCTATACTTTAAATTACAATCATACATCTTGTACAACAGACATGTATCACACCTTTGTACATGTATTGCTCACATGTGACTGGAAATTTTACATTTTAATAGACAGATATTTAAGGTAACATAAAAAGACTGGTCTTTCAAGTCTTGTAGCATACTGCCACAAAAGTCTATTCATTGCATTCTCTCTTCTACAGTTATATAACAATGCAGTTGGAACGTCAACTACAGGCACGTCCCTTTCAACATAAGTGTCACAACTTAACGGCCAGTCCCTTGCAACAAACAGTGTCCTATCACCACATTTAGCTGTAAGCTATCCCCCCTGACGTCGGCTGAACAGGAATGGAACAGTCCACACTGGTATGTATTGAATCTTGGAGCCTTGTTAGAGCATGAAAGACTTATCTATGTGAGGTTAACATTGTTCATCAATTTCTGGCGGAGGATGCATTTCCTGGAGCTATCGACATTTCCCCGCCCTGGCCGCCTTCTCTAGGAGGACACTGAAAAGTTATAAGAATAACCTCTGTAGTGTAAAAAACACAAGAAGTAATGCTATCAACCAAAACATCAGAAATAACAATTTTAGGTGTAGCATTCTGTAAAATGTTTCAAAAGATATGTTTAAACTAAAACAAATATAGGCTAAGCTACAGTATGAATTAACTTTCAAACCATTCATTTAGCTTTATTAGGTAAAACTTTCTCACTGCATGACAAGAAGGCCAGAAACCGTCTTGATTTACACATACATAGTAGTTTCTATGCCAAAACATCAGCAAATATTTTCAAGGTTTTTGGATTAACTTCTCAATACACATGTTACAAGTTAAATGTACTCTTTAAGTATGAGACCTATAACCCTGTTAGTAGCATAACACAAATACATTCATGCCACTTGATGTCTAATATCACTTCTTAATAAATACATGAGACTGGAAGAATGAATTACCTTGACATTTATTTGGTTTTTTAACACAGCTGATCTCAGTATAAGGGCCTTTGTTCTTCTCTGGTATTCCTGTCCCATAGTTATTGATTTCTGAAAAGTTGTGCTGCGTTGATCTGTGTCTTTTGCATATAAAATCTGGAAAAAATTACCAGCACCTTTTAACTTTTAGCTAATTTGTTTATGGATAATGCAATAAATATTCGGACATCAATTTTTTTTTGTTTTGTTGAGGTGGCACATATTTACGAATATTAGTTTTTGTGTTTCTCCAATTTCCGAAACATTGTTTTAGCAAAATCATTGAACCAATCTAGTTGAAAAAAACAAAACTTCATTGTCATTTCTTTGGTCATGCTCGGTCGTAATCATTAAAAGTTTGAGACTTGGTCAAAAGAGCAGTAACATTCTAATGGAGTTAGCATTGAATGTTATTTACTAGATGGTGAAATATAGCACGTGTCTTCTTTGTATTTCATAAAAGGCCCTTTTCATTCTTTCCCATTATTACTGTTGAAATATAAGTGTATTTCATAAAATTGTACATAAATTTTACAGACTCATAAATACATGTATATACAGATTCAAAAATGTTGTTGAAAGACTAACAATGGCATAAAATTTGTTGTAACACGAGCAGTAATTATCAGTTAACAAACAAGTGGGCTAACTCAACAATTCTTTCTACTTTACCTTGCTATGTGAATCTATTCTCGCATTGATTTGACCATCTAATATAAGTTGCATGAGTTCATCTTCTAGATCTAAAACTGTTGTGTTGAATGCAGTTGCCATCTTAGCCATATCAGCGGACAGGTATGGACTAAAGTACTGTAAAAATAACAAAATCCAACAGTGTCACAATGTTTTTTAACAATTACAAAATCAATAAACATACCATTAGAACATTTCTTCCATCTGAGAGAATTTGGGTAGGTAGAAAAGTATTTTTGTTTTGAAATTAAGTCTTTTTAATGTCCTCTGAACTGAAAAGTTGTTCATACTGCTTATGACTTCCCAAAAACTTATTTATGGTACGGGCAAAAATAGTAGTTTGAATAACCAGAACCATGACATGGTATGATTTTAAAAGTGCAATCAATCTAGATTTGTATATGCTCCAGGTTCAAACACTGCCAGGGTATGCCTCACACTTCACTAAAAGGCATCAGTACCAGACTTTGAAAAGAAGTTTACTCTAGAGCGACATAGGAAGCTGAAAGCTTTTACGGCATCAGGCTAATATAATGAGAACTTAACGTTTTCCTACTGGTTGGTCAACCACAGTTCCAGCAAATAAGCCTGACGGTCACTGAATTGAAGTAGATCCTGCATGGTACAGGTTTGAATCCTTGCTTTGCATAGGAAAAAAAAATTAGAGCTGTAATAAAAGGACTTAAGGAAAGATACACTTACCTGACATAAAGCTCTGTTTCTAATTTGTGAGTACAATGTATTTACATGGGGAACTAGGTACATATCTAAGTATAAAGTATCCTGAAAGAGAAATACAAAATATCTCGGTGACAAAGTCAGCATATTTACATTATACAAAAATTCAAACAAGTCACATGGTGAAAATCTAAGTAACATCTCACTGTTTGAAATTAAACCATTCTCCTCATATGACACCAGTAATGGTTTTTCCAGGAATTTTACTCGAGATTGACTCGATAAACTCGAAGCTTTCTTCACAATCGAGCTAAAATAAATTAGTATAAACTAAACCATTCTTTAATATGTGATTGGCTATTTTCACTCTTGTTTCACTGAAACTCTGCAACTATTCATTGTACTGACACTGGAGTTACCTTGGTTTTTCTTTTCCACCTCCACACCTGTCTTTTACAATGTTTAAATAAATTGGGAAATAAACATGTATATGAATAGACAACAGGAAGCCTTGTAGCAAAATTTCTACAATAGCTATACATAAGTCAAAGCTGGAGACTCAAATTAACCGAGATCAAAAACAAGAGCAACATGTAGAATAACATACCCTTAATTCATCTAGTAATTTAAGACAGGATGCATAATTGGATTCATAAAATTTGTGGATAATATCACGAAGTTGTGGTTCAAGCTCCAAAAACAACTTGAAGGAACTGAAACCAAAAGTACACAAGATATATTAGTTACAATCAGACATTTCTCCTCACATTCACAACTGTATTTATATGACTAAAAATCACTTTCTATGACAAAGATGGATCATTCTTCTGAAGTATTAAAGGCATAAATAAAGTTTGTCAAATTCTAGGAAGTGGTAAAAGATTTACAAGACTTCCTGTACCTACAACTGGTACTTACAATTCTTATGCTAAAAAAAAGCACAATTTCTTAAAAGAGTGGCAAAGAATTTTCAGGATCCAGTGTAGCCCAAGGCCCTAAGAAAAATACTTCAAATGATACAGGTGTCAGCCTAAGTTGGATGACAATCTATTAAGCAGTGCATAACACATGCTAAACAAAGTTTCTTTAAAAAGACACATTTTACCATAAATCTACTGTAGTGTTACATTACCTGCTCGATATGACATTTTTCTGTAGCTCCGGTCTGTCAAAGGAAGCCAAGGCACACAAGGCACCATATGTGGCCACATCATGAGGTGACAACAACTGCAGATTAAATACATGAACATTTGGCCACCTCTTTTAATTAAGTTGAATCTTAACAAAATTACGAAAACTACAAAAATTTTGTGCCATTTTGAATATCTTGACTTTGTGCTATTTCAAATAAATTTCCAACAGACTTTACTGCCTATAATGAAACTGCTTGAAGGTCACACTGTGACTAGGGTTCTTTGCAAGTGGCACAATTTGAGATCAGTCTATGCAGACCAAGAAGCTGATACAAACCCAAGATAAATGTGAAACATAAACAGTAGTGTTTGTACAGTATGACTCATATGTCTGACAATATACAATGAGGCTTTGGCAATGAAATATCCAGGGTTCCTCATGGCTTAGTGTTCAGCCTAGACTTTGAGACTGAGGTCATTGGCCGAACCAGAACTTAATCTGTATTCTTTGTTAAACCACTTCTCTATCAGCTGAAAACAGGGAAAAGTTTGCCAACTTTGGAAGACTATTTCTCAAGTCTCCCCCAAGGCGAATCCCTGGGCTTTTTTCATAATTGGCACCATTTTTTAAAAATCATGTAAATTGCCAAAACACAGACGAGTGACAGAAGGAACCATGAATGCAAACATTCTCAGCCGTTTTACTAGTGCAGCCATTAGCAGTGCAACCAGAATGTGTCAGGTCCAGCCAGATGATTACATTAACGCCAAATCAAATAAATTTTGCCTAAAACATAGGAACATTACAGCTAGATGACTTTGAACAAACACAGACATGTAGGCCTGCCTACTTTAATACCATATTGTTTCAGAAAACTCTTTTTTTATACATAGACAAAACACATCTAGAATTTACCTCTGGAAAATCACAGTGATCAAAACTAGCTAGAAGGAAATATTTGGCAGCTGATTTGTATTTTTTTGTTGCAAGATCTGCAAGACCAGCAGCACATCGTAACTTTGTTAACACTGACTGCCCACCGTCTTTTCCATGCTGCAAAAATGTACATCAAATTATCTGCTAGTTCTAAGCAATCATCAATGACACCGAATATCATACCATTGAACATGCATATACACGCTCTTAGTTTTGCTACTTTTAAAAATGTTTATTAATTTATACATCAGCAGAAAAGATTTGCATACAAATTAACTAATAGTACTGTTGTTTCTGGGAAATCTGTCTTGTTGAATGGTTGAAAATGTTGCAAATAAATTAGGTATAAATGATATACCAAAGCTTACATAGTGTTATTCTAAGAATACACATGCAGATGACTGTGGTCTTAAAATTTTCATATGTGTGCAGATGAAGAACCAAAGTTTTGTTGGTGCTTTCTCTGCACCCCAAAGTGGCCTCAAGAAGTTTTTTATTTACCAAAAAAGTAAGTGCTCAGTATCTTCTATCTTAGGAAAACAAAAACATTACCTCTGTAACTTCTGGAGTGCTTTCTGCTTTATTTACATAACTTTGTACATGAGACCAATTCTGTAGGTATACACTGACCTAAAGTAAATAAGAACAGTAGAGTCTAAGAGAGATGACATCAAGAAGTAATCTGACTGTACACAAGTGAATAAGGACAAAATTGAAAATTAAAATCAGAAAATTGAAGCTAGAGGCTCAGGGGAACAGTGATCTCATAAGCCCCTGAAAGTTCAGTATCATTTTTGGCAAGCTAAAAAGTTCACCATTACTTCAGAAAATATTTTTTATTCATACACCAACTGAGAAAATTTCTACATTACACACTCATTCATCTACATCATAGCCTACATTCTGCTTATCAACCAAAGTTGAATGTTCTAATGAATATCTTCCAAAAAGAATGGGATGAAAAGGTATTCAATACAATGAAAATCTTTTCATGTGTTAATAGTCATTTATTTAATACATATTTTCTAGGAGTTCAATGCCAATTTCAAATATTTACAGATGGACACTTTATCTAACTACTGTCCCCTGTGAAGGACGACTAGTTCTCCATCTCTCATAAGAATCTGCCTATTTTCTCACAAAAAGGCACATTGTTTGTGGTGGGGCTCAAACTTATGACTCTAACTTGACGGCTTACAAGTCAGTGACCTACCATTCGACCACATATGTGGTCTAGTAAGTATGATGTTATCTACTAGCAGTGGCCACTAGACCATGTACCTACCAGTCATTTTAACTATACACTTACCTTTATGACATTCAGACACATATTTACAACATGTTTAGGACTTGTACAGTAGTCTCTAGCCCTAGAGTAGCATTTCAGTGCATTGCTCAGATCTCCACAGTCCAAATAATGGTCTCCTAGATCATCGTGACCTCGTCTGGAATACAGTTTAGAGATGTTATTAATTTTACTTTAACCCTCATCCCAAATAAATATCTACAATCTAAATAGCTGGTCCCTCTTTTAAATTCAGACAGTTCAACGCAAAAACAGCTGTAAATCCTTCTTTATTTCATAAAACGTACGACTGTTTTGCGATGAACCTCAATATATTGTTCATTGGACTGCTCACTTAGAATTTACTGCTATTGATGCATGGCAGGAGTACATGTACTAACATATCAGATTCTTTTACTTTTATACACTTATACAATGATCTGACTATTCACTTTGGGAAGACATTAAATTTACCTTATGCTTTCTTTGATGGAATTGCTTTTGTAGTTTTTCAAGTCTGTATCCAACTTTTCCAGCTTAAGAGCTGCCTTTTTTGCTGTAGTTTCAATCCACTGAGCATCTAACGGTGTCACATTGTGTATAGCTCCAGCAACCGCATCTGGTAAACTGGAATTTCTGCAAATCAAAATTTTACAGAAATTAACAATTGTTAGCATGTAAAATATGAGGGAAATATGTTCTTTTAACCTAAGTTTAAACTCAAAGAAATAATTTCCAACCTTATTTATCAGTGATAAAAGATTCTGGCATAACAGAAAATATTCTTTAAAGTTTTCTTGACTGCTGATACTGAGGAAATAATTAGAAGGATTGAAATCAATCTGTAGACATGTTTTCACTTACGCTGATACAGCTTCTTGTACTTTTCTATAAATCTGTTGGTACATATTTGTGTTGTAGGTGGTCATCACATAGGAGAGTGCCATTCTGAGGGCATCAAGCTTCAGTGGGGGGCAGTGGTCTGCTATAAATCTCAACCTATTTAGCTTGGCCAGCCCTGTATACTGACTTGCATACTGCTCCAAGTCCTAAAATTAAATATAACTTTTTTAAGATTTCATCACTTTTATTTCTTTTATCTATATTTCTGACTACAGATACAAATTTCAATCAAACTAAATTGAAATCTCCACTGAACTACTGTTTTACATGTAGAACTATTCACCATACTATTTTGACAGTGCAAACACTCATAGTCACAACTTTTAAAAGTTATTCAATGATTTTCATGTTATTCAGTATTAATACCAATTCCCAATGATTTTATCCCAAATATTTTGACATCAGTATTCTAATAAAGATTTTACACATGCATTCACAAACTACCTATTTGTATCTACTTGCATAGTTTACACTAAAATTCAAATACAGTCAAAATAATGAAAAAAAGAAGCTTTTAACCTACAAAAACAAATATTTTCTAAAAAAACTGATATAATATTACTACAAAATGAGACTTCATATCAAAGCCTATGTTTAATATGACTATGAAAGGATTGTGTAACTTACCAGTGTTGTGGTTTCCACTATATACTGTACATCTTCAATATTGTCATTTTCTTCAGGGGCAGCATCAACCTGCATAGGTTCTGCAGCAGCCTGCAAATAAACAATGAAGACACTTAGTACAATGGCAAATGTAACAACAGTTGACGAGTAACGTTTTCATTCCGGACATGCTCGTAACACCCACGGACCGTGTTTCAAATATCTTTGCAACAAACAAATCTTGCATTAATTTTTAACACCCGGTCAAAAATCATTCAAATATCACCTTTGATTAAACCATAATGACACCTGGTGACAAAAACATAGGTAACAGTTTACTCAAATTGTTTTGAGTAACAAGAAAATGTAAACTAACAAATTAATTCTTTAGACCTGCCACGTGTTTGGACCGATTATAAGCGGTGCCTTGGGCAATAATATTGACAATGTAGGACTAATAAGAAAACTCCTGCTTCGGGAAATTACCTGAACACGTTTATTTGTGGTATTTGGTAGGTGTGAATACACAGACACACTGTCAATATGGCTTGACATTCAGTTGGAATTATATACTGTCTGTGATTTTATGAAAAATTTTGCCGACTTTAACAGAATGTCTAATTACGACACTCGGATTTACTGATCGTATTTCTATTATAACACTTTCTTAAATGCTTCAATAACAAATAAATGGTAAGCATATATCAAGAGGTACACCACAGATATAAATAAACATTTTGGCTTCTTGAGATTCTGACATAAATGAAATGTAATTTCAACACTTAGATATTAGGATGCAGGCAGGATTCGACACTTAACTTTTGAAATCAGAAGTCCCTCCCAAAAATCCCTCCTACTTTTACTCAAGTCAAGTACCTATTATTTCACTCATATCATGCAAGTATATCCTAAAATAGTATGTTAAAATACCAACAAAATGGTTGTTTAAACTATTAAATTTAAGCAGGTACTACAATGTGGATTGCATAAGAAATATTTGATGTTTATACAGAACAGAAATTCAAAATATTTAGGGTGTTAAATTCCTTCCCTTTATGCAAAATAATGCCATAATTTTTGTAAAATAAAAATAAAAAATGAATATGCATGTGAATCATGAACGGGTTGAAAAAAATGACATAATTTTCATTGCAAACCAGTCATTTCTGTACAAGTACGCTGCCAAACAATTGTGTAAACTACATCGAAAACGGTGACAAAAACTAGCGGTCATTAGTGCGCAAACACAATAATTTTCGAGTCACTTCAGTGCAAACACGCCGGTTTATTGATATGCATATTAATAAATTTACACATGTGCTCTTTTTATGTCACTTTTAATTCGTTAACGGTCCCGAAAAATTCTCTGCATAGATGCCGCCAATTGATCTCATTGTTAAACATTTAAAAAAATTAGGCATTCAGTTTGTCGACTGTCCGAAAAAAAACTGCAATACACCAATAATTAATCGGCAAACAAAAATTAAAATCAAATTAAAGGATCATTTAATCCTGTTAAATTGATCATCGGGTGTTACGACCCCCTACCTATGCAGTAATTAAGTATTGGAAAACCTCGCGTTCTAATTGGTTGAGAGCACAAAACAGACGACTCCTTTACATTTTAGCAGCTGTCAAGCTGTGTATTGCGGTTATTTTTGACACGCGGTTCCCGAAAATTTCATGTGTCCTGTGGATTCGTCATCGGATTTTATTAGCGCCCTTTTGAAAAAAAACATGCGTACAAATACGTGCAATAAAGGGTCTTGAAATTATTAACAGAACTATTGTCTTTTCCCCTAAAAACTTGGGAGTCCCGACAGAACAACTGACTTGGAGGTTCAGGAGTCCCTCCCAAGATTTTGGTGTCCTCGGGATCGCGTTAGTGTCGAACACTGATGCAGGGCATATTATTTGAATTGCTTCAATTTTTAACTTATACTTTCAATGTGTGGCGAAAGTTGACCTTTAAAATATTTCCCTATACACAGCTTTACAGTCCCATACTGGGCTATTTCCCTTCTATTTATATCGAGTACAGGTTACCAACTACTTATCACTATATGTAACTTCTACGCAAATTCCAGATATATGGTCAGGTTTAGCAACTGATTCAATGTTTGTGGTTAAATAAAATGTATAAAAATGTGTATCTTTAGAAAACTAAGATTGTAAGCTTTCCAATGATGTGTTTATTGTGACAATAATACGAGCAGCCATTTCAGATGGACAGTTTCAAACAGCATATTTCCTACAGATTATAAGCGTAAGACATTCACTTTACTCGAAATCAAAGGGAGATAACTCTCAAATTCACTCAATACGCTTTGGGTATCTACCTTATACAGTCTCAGAACTGTAAACCTGTGTATTTATGCTTTTGAACTTTATTCAGTGATATATAACTTTTTTCACAGGTTTACACATGTCAAAACTTGAAATTTCACCACGAAGGGAACCGATGCTGGCAGTATGTGATATTTGACAACCAACAGGTGGGAAACAGTTTTTAGAGCCTAAATATTAACTAACAAAAGATAACAGTTTACATAGACAGGGATAATTTTTGGGCGCGATTTCGCGATATTCTCGCATAATTTCCTGAAAAATCACATGCATTTTGACCAATAGCAATATAAAATCGCATAAAGTGCTTAGTTTGACTCGAATGCTTTGCCGACAAGTACGTATACAAACGTTCATAGATGTGTCGAGAGTAACGTCCCTTGAATTCTTAGTCATCTGGACGCTTATTGATAAGCGCGTAAGATGCAAGCTTCCCCGCAAATGTTTTGTCATCTGTATTAAGGCTCCTGTAGCAGATGAAATCTAAGTAAAATGCCACCTAAAAAGAAACTCCGCCCGCTCGGAAGCGAGTCTCTGAGTAAGTTCATTGTTTCGGGAAAAGATGCATCCAATAACAATGTAGTAATATCTCAGTCTGATTCAGAGACCAACAAGTTGATCGACGACAACGTATCGCTGATACAATTGGTAAACATGTAAAAAAAAAACTGTGAAGTTTCAACCTAAATGGCTCCACGAAAATAAATGGCTTCTGTTTGATTTTAAATTCAGAAAGAAAATTGAATCTTTGCAATACATTGTATGTTCAGCACAGCTCTTGTGTCCTTGTTACCACTACATGACATTATGTAAACGACAGTACTTCCTCCATATTTGAAATGTAAGTCAAGTGATACTTTTTGTCTATTTAAAATATCTCATAGATATTGGTAAAAATCTCATAGGTTTTGGACAATAGGGATTTTTCTCCCATATTTCTCCCATGTTTTGATGGCAAAAATTATCCCTGCATAGAATATATATATTTTTATACAAAAGAAATAATTTTTATCAAAAATGCTAACTTAAACTGGGAGATTTTGATGTCTATATTTAAGAATTTTTCTAGCGAAATGGATCTAGTACAATTGCATCAGCTGCTGTGACGTCACAGAGCTGCACGCGCGGCTATCACTATGTTTGCTGTAAAAGCATTTCATCGACTGTCAATGCTGTATATATACAAAATGTACTGTAAAATATTTCTCCATCTGATTTTCTGTTAATAGCTGTTTCTCTGAAATACCACCAGCATAGGGATACCGCCAGCATCGGTTCCACCACCCTTATAATCCTCGGTATGTCACGTTACATGCAGTGCTAGCTACTATAAAACCTAAATGTCCAATGATCTTTCTGTGGTACCATGTGACTGGTTGACAGAATGATAGATAACTTGGCAGCTGGTAAATTTATAAATTGATAAATTTAAGAGATAATTTCCTGTGATTCAGTATCAGGCCATTATAGATTTTGCAGAAGTTTATGTTGAAGAAATATTGCAATCGTTAAAGCATACTATTGACAGGACAACTATACTAACAATATTCGCCAGGGCGAAGGATAAGAGTCAGCCCGACCGGTTGTCATTTGAAATGATCGCGGAAACGTATTGCAAACAAACGATCCGCCATTTTGAATTTTTCCGAGTGACGAACCCAACTGTTCCTTCTGGAAAATTCCGCTATGAGATATAGAAAACATGTGTGACAACAATTCGCTTTCATTCATTTGATAAAACAGAAGCTAAAGTGTGAGTAAAATGGATCAGAACCTGAAATAAACCCTGTTGAATCGGCAATGGCATAATTTTTCCGAGATTCACCGGCCAGACCGGATGTTATTTCTGCGCACGCCTATTCATCGCTAAGCGTTCCCATGACCCAGATTTCATCACTGGAAAGAAATTTAAGTAACAAAAAGATTTGAGAAGTACCTCATTTACATTTGTAGACACCGAGACATAACGCACTGTGCTCGCAATAAAAACACGTGCACGTTATCAAGCACAGGGTAAGCCCGGATAGCTCAATTTGTAGAGCACGATACTTGAAATATCGGGGTAGCGAGTTCGATTCCCGGGACTGACCAACTAAAACAAGTCAAATTGCGATAATTAGAAATGTTGGATTAATGTATGGTGATCAACCAAACCTAATCTGTTTGCACTCTAATTTTGTATATGGCTGACCATTTGTTAATGTTAATTGCTAAAAAAAGATGATTCTACGTCAATTCTATAGGTATTGTTTCCTCTGTATTGAAATTGGCTGCTGTCACATTATTGAATTATCAAATCATTGAAATAATTTTTTATTTTTTTTCCTAAGTCTAGAATTCTTGCATATAAATTTGCTTCAATTTATATTATTCTTGTACGAAAGAAAAATATTAAATTATTTCCAAGATATAAATTAGTTTGTTCCCACTATGTAAATAAAGTTAATACCACTCCGGCGAGGTTTCGATCTCTGATCTCCTGCGTGGGGATACATAGCACTGCGCTATCGAGGCATTGAGTTTCAGAGCGTATAACTTCGTTATTCACCAATACAGACGTTTGTTTCGGAATGGCGGTACAAATTTATGTAAACAAACGAATTTAACTTCCCAGACACTTTAAATAAGAAGTGGACACATCATAAACTTGGTAGTTTCGTAAAGTATATTCAAATATCTGTCAGTAGTCATTCGTTTAAAATCGGCTATTTCCGTAAAACTTTGACTGGTTCGCGATCTCAAAACAAAAGACCGCTTGTTACAAAAGAACACACTGTAAAATCAGTCTACAGTCTAAATGTAGAACGTCACACCATGGAAATTTTATTTACTGCATTCCAATATACACCTGGCGGCGTGTAATTACTAACAGTCTTTCGGGTGAGACTAAAACTGAGGTATTTATATTTTAAGTGTTTCCGAACTTAAAGATAACTGGAATTATTCAAGATTCAAGCGTAACGAACGCTGACACAATCAGTTTGTGTTTAAGCACTCAAGAGCGGCCAGAAAGTAGTATATAAAATTTCTCACCATATTTTTCACCAATCATCATAAGTAAATGCAGCTATTCGACACAAAAAACGTACGTACCTCCTCATACAACACCAGTACTGGTTTTTTCAGGAAGCGGACTCGAGAGTGAATCGATAAGCTGCAAGCTTTCTTTACAATCGAGCTAAAATAAATTAGACACTAAAAACGTGCGCAAACGCTATTCTAGCTTAAAATATCACAAAAATAAAAATAAAAACGAAACGCTCTTACTGTTACGACGCTCAACAATGGTCGGGACAACGTCAGTGCTGTTTTCATTATACTAACGACGTCACAACTTGCAATCAATTCTTCTGATTTGTTATTTCTGCTCCAGCGCCTACTTTTCATACACGATGAAGCAGGTACGTATTCATAGCTCCTCATTAATATTCATTCACGGGCTTCTTTTTATGCCTCCGAAGGGTGGCATATTAAAATCGCACCGTCCGTCTGTCCGTCCGTCCGTCCGCCCTTACATTTGGATACTTCGGTGGCTATAGGAACAATAGGTAACAGTAAATACTCTTTGATGTCATTCATTCCGTAAG
>JAUMHA010149274.1:293-17026 GCA_032359765.1 Saxidomus gigantea
GTTGTTGTATATATTCATATGGAAGGTTTATCCTGGATGTTGTTGTATATATTCATATGGAAGGTTTATCCTGCATGTTGTTGTATATATTCATATGGAAGGTTTATCCTGGGTGTTGATTCATTTAAGCTCATCTGACACTGAATGCCAAAGTGACCTTTTAGGATCCTGCTGTGTCCGTCGTCCGCCGTCAACATTTTCATTCAAACATCAGTCTCTAAAACCACAGGGCCAAACTTCGCAGGAAGGAATAATATATTCTTCTCGAAACCACAAGGTCCAGAGCTTAGCAATTTATAATGTATCATTGTATAGTGCAACCCTGCCAAGTTTGTTAAAATCATGACCCTCGGTTCAAAATTGACCCCTTCCCGTGGTAACTCGATTTTACTTGTTGTATAGGGAAATACTTAAAACTCTTCTCTAAAACCAAACGGCCAAGAGCGTAGATTTTTGGCGAGAAGCAACGTCTTGTGGACCTCTACACAGGTAGTTCAAATCATGGCGCTGGGGGTAAAAATTAGCCCCGACACTGGACCAACGGTTTTTACATAGGCTGATGTAAGAAAATCTTTAAATATCTTGATCTTGAAGCTACAGTAATGAAATTTGAACCGTATTTAAAGTTTCGAATGCAGATTTAAACGTTTACCTTGGCTGACTTTTACGTTCAGCTTTGGTCTAGTTTTTGTTTTTTCAAACCAGAGAGATGAGATTTGGACAAATTTTGCAAACTAATTAAAACAATTCCTAGGACTGATCTTGATAATAACCTTTGTTACTTTTTTGTTTCTCAGATGAGCGATATAGGACCATCATGGACCTCTTGTTTAGTTTTCTAGTCTATCAGTTATAAAACATTTTTTCATGCTATCGTGTTTTAAATAAGTAATATCAAAGGCTTTGGACCTTAAAATACCAGGTCCCTCTCAGTGGTCGAGTGGTTAAGAGTCGTTGTAACCTCTCATTGATCAGGGGTCATGGGTTCGTTGCCTGCTTCCGAATTATGTTTCTTTATGTGAGACATTTGATAGTTTCTTACTGGTGTGTGTTGGGGTGTAAGGATCTAATATTTGTTTTCCCAATGAAATATGGTTATGTAAACTACCACGTTGTGTCATTGACCAATTAACGGTTAGAACGGCGGGCATTTAACTCCTACAAAAACATCAAAAGACCATTTTAAGTTTGACAAAAGTTAAGAAATAAAAGAGCTGCAAACGAATACACGACCCAACGTATGTCTTGTTGAGTATTGACCTACAGTGAGTTCTTATCGAAATGCAGACTGATTTTTCGTGCAGTACGTGTAATCAAATACTTTTAATATGGGACCTTGTGGGCCATAGCAATTGTGGGCCATAGCAATTATTGTGGGCCATAGCAATTGTGGGCCATAGCAATTAGTGCGGGCCATAGCAATTAGTGTGGGTCATAGCAATTAGTGTGGGCCATAGCAATTAGTTTGAGCCATAGCAATTATTGTGGGCCATAGCAATTATTGTGGGCCATAGCAATTATTATTTATAATAATTTATTTATTCTCGATTGCGAAACAAGGTCTTACAACTTATATTGATCGCTCTCTCGACTCATTCCAGATGGAATCAACCAAATGTGGGATTATTTGTGTCTTGCCGAAGTACAGTACCGACATGATGATGGTAGTGATCGAACCCGGGGCCATTAAATCCTGAGGTGAACGCGCTACCACTGCGGCTCCACAATTTCGTTTGTTTGACATAAATCTTATTGACAGTGAACATTGAGCAGTAATCATCTAGATTCAAAACCAAGATTGAACGTATATCAAATTTATTAGAAAACATTCAGATAAAATATAGCATTAAAATATATCACCATGGTGACGCAGGCTTAACAACAACGTGTGATAGGATAATAGCTTGATAACAACATCTTTGCAAAACATATTTTAGCAATCATTGTCGACATATATACTAACACCCATCTAAACAGTGAGCTTATTGGAATGTAAGGGTATATACAGAGGAGAACGTATAAACCACGTGCCATTTATTGTTGTTGAACTATAGTTTGAAATATATTTCAATACAATTATAGTAAAATAACAGTAAACTTTGCACTTGCACTTTCTCCTCTGCATTGTCTGCAGTATTAGAAAAAGCCAGAAGTGCCTCTATTGCTCAAAACATAGTGTCGATGAATGAACCTTCGATGTAAACATATGTAAATACATTTGTATTAATATCACGCCATTTTACTATTGAGGATTGTTATTGATACATTTGGTCCGTTTTGTTTTGGTGTGGCAAAGACACTTGATCTTTATTGTTTAACACCATATCCAACCTCGGACCCGCCGGTGCACATCAGTTCCTCTCCGGTGGTAAATGTGGCATCAACGGCCAGGAACAAACAAGCCAAACCTATCTCCCTCGGCTGGCCGATTCTATTCAAAGTCTGAAAATATAAAGTTCGTATAAAATGTCTCCGGAATCTTACGTTAGAAGGCAGACGTCAGGCATCAATTGAGTGTGAGCGCTTTATATTCTATCATAACTGAGACTCTTAGTAAGATTATATGTTATTTGGTTAGTGATATATGGGAATATATTACCCGCCTCGACTTATAATACCCGAGCCGTTAGGCGAGGGTAATATTATGTCGAGGCGGGTAATAATATCCCCATATATCACGTCAAAAAAACAAATTACACTTTTATTACCCTTCCCTTTCTTAAATGTTGAAAGATTCTGTTTATGTTTTATTTATTCAACGGCTGAACGTAAGCAGAACTTCAAATCCCCTTTTGATACCTTAATGTCACGGACTTATACATTGACGTAGAGTACACGGCGAACAAGCTCACGTTCAGTATGGGGTACAGTAACGGGGTTATGTCAAGTGTATGTTTCATGGAAGGGTAATATAAAGCTATGGCATGGTTTATGAATATCTACTCCATAGCAAATGCTAAAGTAAGTCATTAAGACTAGTAAAGGGGGCGTTGGTTATATGGGTTATCCGGTACCAACGATAAAACTTTAAAATACATACACGCACACACGCACACACACACACACACACACACATGGACAAACATGATTTGCTTGTCACAGTTTTAGGGTGTTATAACACAATCATAAATTTAGCCGGTTTAAATGCTTTGAGTAGGTCATCTGTGATAAATGTATTTCATTTATCATGTATATTTGATTATTATTTCATTAGAAAATGAATACAACATAAATATAATTACATGGAGAGAGCCTAAGTAGTCCATTCGTTCCTGGCTAATAACCTCGTTCCCAGCAGCTTTTTCTACACTTCGGAACAATGGTGTGTCTATACAGCCCGGAGAAATTCTGAAAACGAAAGTACATTACTGTAAAACATTCCATCTTCGTATGGTATAAAATATTCGTTGATTTCGTGGGCGGGTCAACCCACGAATGTAAGAACCCGACCAACACCTAATAAAGAAAATGGCCACGAGGCAATGTGGTTCAAGCACCAACTTACGCTGGCCACGTGTTTGGTTTGTACGTCCGCATACCTATTTGGGCTACTGGCATTTTATACAATTTTTGTGCTAAATGAATATAATATTTTGACAACACAGACTATGTATGGCTTTCAGAACTATAACTTGAAAATAAGCAATACCTATGACTTATTGAAAAGGAATCGTTGACGATCCGGGTCAACGTTCTGGTAGCAAACTCCCCGCAGCGGTTACTTCCCCTTACATTATATACAGTAACCACTGTCATTACAAACTTTTTAATATCATTAAATATACAGAAAGATAAACGATGATCAAAGCTGAAACCAAACATTTCCCTTTCATATCTATACTCACGAATTGACACGAACACCATGTTTAGACTCATCAATGGCAAGAGCTTTGGTAAGTGATAATACTCCACCCTGAAAGTATAAAATTCATTTTATTTACTCTGTAACGTGTTTCTACTTTTCGGACAGGAGTTAGTCGTTTATTTATAAACAGACGCATAGATGTTTTAGGTTCGGCTCCGTGGTCGAGTGGTTAGCGTCGCTGACTTGAAATCACTGTAACCTGTCATCGGTCGAGGGCCATGGGTTCGAGCCCTGCTACCTTAAGGATGATAGGAGTACTGGTTCTTCCCGGGAACGATAGTTAGGCAAACTGCCCTGGCCGCCTGTTAAAATGGCCCAAAAATCGATTGGAACGAAAGTCCTCCTACAACAAAGATGTTTTATTTATAAACAGGCGTAAATCTAACGGACGCTTCTAGACTTATTCATCGATCAAAGCAACACATCTGACAGATGACGTCGTTCCGGCTTTGGGTACCTTGTAAATTACGTTTAAATTTATCACAAATAAGTTCAAACGATGAGGCTCTGAATAAAGTTACGTCGGTGGAAGATCAAATGGGACGGAAAAGACTAAACAAACTAACCTTCGTTGCACAGTAGGAGGATGCCAGGCCGGTGCCAGAGTGAGCACTGATACTTGTGATGTTTACAATACTGCCTTTTATTTTCCTCAAGTAGGGAAGTGCGTACTGAAAAATATTCGTGGTTAATTGTATTTATAATATCTATACGCAATGCCACGAAACTAGGTTTTCTGTATATACGTTTTATCATTTTCAAAGAACAATTCATCGCAAATACCTCCAAATAACCGATCAGTTGTCTTGGGTTTCAATTAAAGCACCATTTTAAACGAGAGGCTTCTCAGGACAGGTGTTTTTTTATTCAAACATCATTTCCGAATGTGGCAGTTAATACTATCGATCGAATCTTCTAGGCCAGTCTCGTGGTCGAGTGGTTAGAGTCGATAACTTGAAATCACTGTAAGCTCTGGTATATTGGGAAAAACGAGTTTGCGCCCTACTTCCGGTCATATCCCTTTATGTGAGAAAGTTGGCAGTTTCTTACGGATGATAGGCGTCTGGTTCTAGTTCTTCCCAGGAAGGGAGGTTAGGTAAACTGCCTGCCTGTTAAAATGACCAAAAATAGGGTCGGAAAGGGCATTAAATTCCTACAACAACAACAAGTCTTACATGTACAATTACACGTGTATATATTATATTCAAAACATATTTTTAAATGGTTATACGCTTACTTTACTGGCAGCGAAGTGGCTGACAAGATTCAGATTTAGCAGGTCTCTAAAGCCTTCAACTGTTAACTCATCTATTGTTTTGGATCCTGGATCTGTAAAATATATCAGAATCACCGTAATAACTCTTTGAGTAAGTGTGTCATGTGTTCGAGCCCCGTTACCGACCATGTCTCTCTATATGTGGGAAAGTTGGCAGTATTGGACTCTGTATCTGGAAATGAATGTGACATTAGAATACTTGGAGTTAAAGTCTTACTTATATTTGGCTTTGTGTTTTGGCCGAAATATATGATAAAGTTTTTCAGTAAAAAAAATTTGAAAATTGTATTAAAATTGTTTTGTGCCATTATTAATGTGTCACGAGAGAGAAAAACAATAATAAGATTGTCTTGTGCAGCGTCACAGTCTCATTATCGTAAATGGACTGTAGATTCTTATATTAATATAACAGTATGTCTAGTCGCTACAGTCTATTATCATCATAAATGACAGATGCAATTACAAATCATTAGTAAAATAATTACGTGTTCCAACATTGTTTACTAGACAATCAACATGTCCGTATTTCTTTATCACCTCTTCCACAGCATTCTGAAAAGAAATGACCAATACAGTCATGCGTGAGAACAAAAACCACACATTAAAATATACTAACAGCATATTGCTTTTATTCCCAAGAGTTTTCTCCTGGAGGTAACGTGTGCACTACAGGACAATCTCTCCTGGAGGCAACGTGTGCACTACAGGACAATCTCTCCTGGAGGTAACGTGTGCACTACAGGGCAATCTCTCCTGGAAGTAACGTGTGCACTACAGGGCAATCTCTCCTGGAGGTAACGTGTGCACTACAGGGCAATCTCTCAGGAGTGAACACCCTTGGGAACACAGAAATGTGTTTGTTGTAGAGAAGTGTTAATAAAACGATTCTGGAGAGGTCGATTCTTTTCATAATTGAGGCAACAGGAAAGAAAATGTGTGTCGTTTTAGGAAGGGTGTCCCTCTAGGGAGGTATCGTACGGGGAAGTTATACAGTATTTTCTCCCTGTTGACCTTTTCGAAGCGAGGTTCTTATTCAGGGGCAGTTTTAACATATTTGACTGATAATCACCAGAGGACCACCTATAGATACATGGTATTTCATGTGTGAATATAACAGCTTTCTTTGGCCTCTAAATATCAGATGATAAACAAAAACATATTATAAATATGTGTAATATATGTAATAATATATGTAAATCTACCTCCGAATGCTTTTTAATTTGTTTTCCTACCATTTCGGCTTACATTGGCCGTACAAAAATATTGAAAACACCAAATTGGATGTAAACTGTGTTTATACAAGTACATAAAGTTACCTCCTGAATGTTTTTGAATTTTTTAGATTATCTTGCGTAAATAGGCCTTTAAGGACATTTTGTATTCAATTAGTATTCCCAAAACTAAAACCCAGTTTCACGGAAATAAAAAAGACACTTGTCCAATGACAATTTACTTAGATATAAAACTTTCAAATGCCACAATTTTTTAGTTTTATATGCCTGTATTTGCTTTTGTTTTCAAATTTGCAGTCAAATAATTCTGCTTGTTAGTTTACCTTTATGTCTTCTTCGTTTCTCATATCACAGCGGATATAAAAGAGTTCACCGGCTGTTTCAACAGACGATAGCGTTGCCCCAACTTTATCTGAAGTAAAAATAATCCGATTATGGTAGAAGAACATATAGTATATTTATAAGTCGTTTGTATATGTGGCATATGTCCAGGCTGTTAAAGAAGTGCAGTACAGTCATGATAATCCCACATTACGAAAAAACGACACATTTCAATAAAATAGAGATATTACTTTCGTGTTTTACATCAAACAGGTGTAATATATGATACAAGTTATATATAATTACAAGTAACAAATTTAGTTCATAATGAGGTCAATTTGTAAATATATTCTATTCTGCTATGATGCTATTTTTCTGAGTGTCTGTCAATTATAATTTGTATAAAACCAAGTTTAAAGTGTGACTGTGAGAAAGTGTATGTACCTACATGTGTGCAATTTTGTGAATGTATGTATAAGCGTTTGTCTGTAATTTATGGAAGGTCACAATGAAATTATGGTGTATATACAAATTTGTATAAATGTCTATTTGTGCTACATTCGTGAAATAAAGATTTTATATTTATTATATTGTACATGCAAACATCGTTTGCAACCTTTTTTAAATGCATATAGTGTCGTAAACAATTCTTTAAAATTAAAAATGTTTAATGAGTGGAAAATAATGATTTTCAGAGTAGACATCTTCTTATGTTATTGAACAAACTTTCGAAAGTACCTAAACACAGCTCAACAGTCATATCAATCATTCATACGCAGTTCAATATAGTTCGATGAGATTCATGTTAATATCTATGAACGACGTTACAGCAGAAGTGCCATGATGATTTGATTTTTATTGTGACGCGTCTCACGGTCACACATCTTTCCATGGCGACGTCGCAAGTCATAAGAATTGCGTACGGTCGTTAGAAACACAATGTCGCTCTTTGTCTTTAAATGCGACAACTGACATACCGTTAAAGTCAAGCACTGCAACTTTTCCACCTTGCTCAGCTGAAACAAAACAAAAATATTATTAATTTTATTTGGTGAGTACATCAGTTAATACATGTATGTGTGATCGCGTTTCCAAATCTATGTCTATCTTAAATATAAGTATGTACATATAAGTTGTAAAGAATATCAAACTTATTTATAACAGTTACATACATATTCCGAGAAAAGGTTGAATTAAGCACCGTGAAAACATAAAATTTATCAGACAAACCGGAAATCCTCACATTCACGAAGTTAGCCTACATATTTTGTAACACAGAGGCGACAGAGCGGCAACAGAGAACATATGCACGGACAATTACATGAATCGTATCAAAGTTTAAAATGGCGAGACATTTGGCGAAAAGAAAAAAACAATCTTAGTATTTATTTACCCAACACATCCACGCACCCACGTCCTATCCCGGAACATCCTCCTGTCACTATGGCAACCTTGTTTAAGAAACGTAGTCCGCGCGAAGCACTGGCGTCTGACATTCTGTCTTGAAACGTTTACAGCGGCCTGGAAAACATGATCTAATTAGCAGGTATAGTAAACTATGAAATAAGACGCACGGCTGGACAACTTCAATCGAATTCCCTACCCCTAAAGAAATCGATATTGGCATTTAGGGGCGAGTGTTATACATGTAGTATACATCCATGGAATTAAGCAAGTGGCGTTGTTAAAGGATGCAGGACATGTACATTAATAATGCACCGTTAATTGACCATTGATCAAATGTGACTGTAAATCCTGTTTATTGCTTGTTTTGGTCGCCTTTAGCAGGCTTGTTTTAGACGCCAAAATGCAGGGTATTTTTGGTCTGTCCTTTTGACTTTGCACATAACAGGGTTGTTCAATGTTGCAAAACCTTTTCATAGACAGGTTATGGACTGTGTGGTATATAAATGGACCAGTAAAAGACGGCTTATTTACCTACCTATGCCGAGTGACGATGCTATTTCGATCATTTCCTGATATTTATAATAGCTAGGATACCAGGTCAAGCCCTTTTTCAATATAGATTTTATAAAATTCAAACAATAGTAAAAATTCATTACAGCCTAAATATCTGTTACCTATAAACGCGCATTCCATATTTCATATACCCTCATGTTAAAAGCAACTATATAGCAGTGGTTGGGTTTCTGGAGTATATTTCTATTCACAATAGAAGTAATACTGCGAAAACCGCTCATGACTTTGGATGTCCACTTACATTACTTCCTCCAAAATCACGAAAAAATTTAGATTAATTGTGCACAAATGTAAATAGAAGGTAATTTATGAGAGTATTTATATAATGCATTGCGTAATTACTTGATTTCAATCCAAATGAACTATATTTGCACGTCAAGTATAGTCCAACAACCTTCATTGAGCCGTGTGTGACACTTTGACAGCGGTTAAAGCTGAGTAGAACGTGTACGTCACGATATATTTACTTTATTTAACTACATTGATCCTTTAGTAATGTTGACGTAATGCAGAAAGAAGAAATGACAAAAGAACAAACAGGCATGCTACCCTGCTTGCGCGTTAGTTAATCATGAAAACAGATCAGATGTACGAGTTTTATATGATGGTTTTTGATAAAAACAACTTCGAAATCTTAAAAGAGTTTCTGAAACACATATATGGTAAAAATTGACTTACCTGAGTAGAAGTCCTTAGCTTGTATTTGTACAATTTTTATCTACGGTTGTCATTGATAAACCTCAACATTTCGGTCCATTTAGGTAGTAAGGCTTGAGGGACTATCGTGATAATGTGAGATTATGAATGAGGTCACAAATATATAATCTAATTGTATATTATGTAAGAGGCCACTGATATCTTATTCATCCGTGTTACATTGTAGTAATTTTTAATGTATGATCATGAGAAAATTCCCGACGGCCCTGTTATATGCCTCGTTTCAAACTAATATACAGCACACACTTAAACTGTATGCTATAACTGTTTTATACTAGTAACTGTGATATCAGTTATATCGCAATATCATTTTAGCATATTGAAAATAGATTTTATCACGGACCTATATACACATATATGTATATAGGTCCGTGATTTTATTCAATACTACTATTTCTTTTAGCATAATATTAATAGTAAATACTTGGCTGACTTAGGTCGTTGGTCTGTGCGAGTACTTTAAAATGCAAATGTTATTGAATAACGTTTAGTATAGTATTGCACTATATTGTAACCGAGATAGTCGATTGTTTGATTTAAATGAGACCGGTCATTATATCGCCCGGCTAGCTCAGTCGGTAGAGCATCAGACTTTTAAGGCTGACATAAACCTCTGATATCTGAGGGTCATGGGTTCGAGTCCCATGTTGGGCGTTACTTTTCATGCCACTTCCTTCCTGATTCAAATTTTGAACTGAATTGATGTATTCCATCCATTAATCTATTCATGTATTCTTTCAAATTTTATGATTTTCTCATTCATTGATAGATTCTCTTCCCATTCAGTTGGGTGTGAATTTTTTTATGAAAATAGCCAGTTCCTGATGCCAGTGACTAAACTTTTGTCTGAAATAATTAATCCATCAGTATATTCATATCATTAATTCAATCATTATATTTTATTGCATCACTTGTTCATTGATTTGTTCAGTCGTTCGGTTTTTCAGTTTAGACCTCAGTTTTGTTCAACTCTATATCGTCAAGAAATGTTTATGTCATGAAAAAAATCATGGCTTTAAAAAAAACATTAAGTTCGTGCAACTTTAAGGCACGGCCATTTTCAGTGAACTACTATTTATGAACGTGTTCGATATTTAATACAGAAACTGCCAAGATTCTATTTTAATTAAATGAGGAATGTAACCGACGTTGCATTTGTCATCTACACCACACGGTGCATAGTACTTGTATTTCTATGAAGAAATAAAAATAAATATCTTCGATATTTGTTACAGATCTTCTCAGCCCTTGTCCAAGATGGTCGGACTTGCGACCTTTATAAATTCGTTGCCACGACGCTACATATAGCAGCCGAGGGTATTTACTATTTAGCCTCTACCGACTAAGCCAGGCCGTGACATTAGCACGAAATGTGATCGCCTGGTGTCCGTCGACTGTCTGACGTCTGTTCACACTTACCTTGTGTATGCAATAGAGGTTACAGTCTTCTCTGGATTTTCGTGAAATTTTGTCAGGCTGACTACCTTAATAAACATCAGGTCGAGTTCGAATATGGGTCATCTGGGGTAAACATTTGTGAATATTTCATGACGGTATAGAGTTTCAGAAGGCAGGAAGCTAATCTTGCCGATCGACAGATAAACCAGTTAAATAAAATATATTGATTGAATGACTGTTTGATTTCAGACAAAACCAAGGAAGCTTGAATCAGGAACAGGCTTTTTCATCAAAGCTAACACCCAACATGGGACTCTGACCCTCAAATATCAGAGGTATCTATCAGCCTTAAAAGTCTGATGCTCTACCGGCTGAGCTAGCCGGGCAATACATCAACCGAATTGTCTTAATCAAATAATGGATTATCGTGTTTTTCATGCTACATTGCACACTATTTTACAACAGAATGCAACACAATACTTAAACCGGAAAGTCTACCTAAAACAAGTAATGAGAAATTAGTCAAATTACCTTGTATTCTTAAATAACAATTAAACATGCAGTCTAGTTACGCATAGAAGACAAAAGTACAGAAGGTGTTTGGAATTAATAGCGATTATCCAATGTCATTTGAACTTTTAAAATATAATTTCAGTATGGAAATACAGAAACAAATACTAATATCACCCTCAAAAGCCTAATGCTCTCTTAAAAACAAATTTATAACAACGTGCGTTTAAATGTGTTTAGTATGCTTGATTTTGTGTAAATATATTCTTTAATCATATTGTTGACGGCCGCAAGTGAGATAAATGATCCTGTAGTTTTTTTTATTGTGTAACCGTCTTAAATAAAGAATATTGAATTGAAATGAATTGAATTCATTTAATTGAAATAAAATCATGGCAATTTCTTTATTTAACATTAAAAACTTTCATATTGACATGATATTAACTAAAGGTCCACTGAAAATGTCCGTGCCTAAAAGTTACACCACAAAAATGTTTATTTAATGACAAGAATTTTGTATTCATGAAAATTATGATATAAGTATTTGATGAGGAGATAAAGTTTTTAAAAAAGCAGGGAACTCAACTGACGGACCTGCAGCCTGAATAATTCAATGTAAACGTGAAGAAATAAATATGACGATTGAATGAATATATAAAAAGATTGCTAAATGTATTGTCTCATTTTAGGCAAAACCAAAGAAACTTTAAACAGGAACTGGATATTTTCATAAAAAATGGACGCCCAACATGGGACTCGAACCCATGACCCTCAGATATCAGAGGTTTCTGTCAGCCTTAAAAGTCTGATGGTCTACCGACTGAGCTAGCCGGGCGGTATATTAACTTTGGCGGCTATCTAATTCGAACAATGCGCTATCTGGTTTTCATGTTAAATAGCATAATATTTTGCAATTCAATGAACTTTATCCAATAACATTTGCACTTTAAAAATAATTTTAGTATAGAACCGGCACAGACGTAAAAAAGCAAATTCCTATGCACACACAATATCAGTAACTATAAAGGAAATTTTATCCCACAAAAACAAAGAATAATATCACCCACAAAAGTCATAATGTAAATATTTCAAGACGTTATAGAGTTGAAACAAAAGCAGGGAGCTAAACTGATCCACTGAGAGCCTGAATAAATCAACGAACAAGTGTAGAAACAAAAGATGTTTACCGAATAAATATATGAATAGATTGATAAATGAATTGTCTTATTTCAGACAAAACTAAAGACACTTGAATCAGGGACTGGCTATCTTCATAAAAATGAACGCCCAATATGGTACTTGTACCTATCAATGTGTGAACTTGTGAAATAGTAAAATTTAGTGATTGAATGAATATTTTAATAGATTAATAAACGAAATTTATGAAATCTGTCCGAAACTTGAATCGGATTTCGAACGCATGACTCTCGGATATCAGAGGTTTCTGTCAGTCTTAACTTGAAGTCTGATGCTATACCGACTAAGCTAGCCGTGCGATGGTGAGATATCCAAATGAAACAATATGCTATCTAGATTTTCATGCTAAATTGTACAATATTTACATCGTCCATGATCCTAATTTAAATTGTGGCCTGGTATTCTTAAATGAAAATAATAAAAAAGAATTCAAGCAACGGACTCACCTGAAATGTAGAAGACAAAAGTGCAGGTGTTGTTGGATACTAAGATCGTTTATCTAATGACATTTGCCCTTCGAAAATACATTGTCTGCATAGACGTATGACCTAAGGTAGCTTATGCACACAATCCGATTGATACAAGATATCATTAACTGTAAAGAACATGTTCTTCCTCAGCCACGAAGAATTATATCACAATGTGCTCTTGTCAACACATTTTAAAACAATATCCATTGCATTCCGCATTTTATTAAGATAAAATCATGTCATTTAAATAGAACAGGTAAAACGTTCTTATCAACTTGTTTTTTCTAAAAGTTCACTGAAAATGTCCGTGCCTAAAAATTACACCAAAAAATGTTTATTTAATGACACGAATTCTTTATTTCTTTATAAAAAATTATGATATAAATATTTGATGACGAGAAAGAGTTTTAAAAAAGCAGGGAACTTAACTGACCGACCCGCAGCCTGAATAAATCATTTCAATGTTGAGACTACCGTTTGAACGAATTGTGGAAACATAATCCCATAAATTGTAGTCTCTAGAACGTTTATAAGTTGGCGAAAATCTCGATTTTCAGTAACCAAAGTTAAACTATATAAACGTTCTAGAGACTACAATTTATGGGATTCTGTTTCCACAATTCGTTCAAACGGTAGTCTCAACATTTCTACTGGTAACTACATTGCCCGATTTTTGAAAGTTCTTCGACAAAAATAATTTAAAACAAAATTTACAAAAATCCTACTCACATTTCTTGTTTATTTGTAGAACCCCTACATCTCGGAAGTGTGCTCCCCACAATTTCTTTGCACCTCATTTTGTGGTGGTAGGGAGAGTTAACCACCCGTGTATAAATAGATTGCTAAATGCATTGTCTCATTTCAGACAAAACCAAAGACACTTGAAACAGGAACGGGATGTTTTCATAAAAAGGAACGCCCAACATGGGACTCGAACCCATGACCCTCAGATATCAGAGGTTTATCTCAGCCTTAAAAGTCTGATGCTCTACCGACTGAGCTAGCCGGGCGGTACGTTACACTGTATACAAAGTATATCGAATAATGCAGTATTGTTTTTCGTGTTAAATAGCACAATATTTTGCAATACAATGCAACACAGTACTTAAACTTTATCCAGTTATATTTGCACTTAAAAACTTTTTTTCCATATAACCGACACAGACGTTAGAAAGATATTTGTATGCACAGACAATATCAGTTATATCAAGGCAATTTTATCCCACAGAAACAAAGAATAATATCACCCACAAAAGTCAGATGCTTTCTTGACAAACTTTAATAATAATAATGTCTATCGTATTCCGCATTTTATTGAAACATAATCGTGTCATTTGTTTATAACACTAATGAAAACGTTGATATCAGTAGTTCACTGAAAAGGGCCGTGCCTAAAAGTTACACGAAATAATTGTTTATTTAATGGCATGAACTATATTTTTTCATAAAAAATATGATATAAATATGTCATGACGGGATAGAGTTGAAAAATGAAGGAATCTAAACTAATCGACCCACATCCATAAATCTTTGTACAAGTATAAAAATGAAAAATTACGATTGAATGAATATATAAATATACTGCTAAAAGAATTGTCTTATTTAAGAGAAAACTAGAAAAACTTGTATCAGGAACTGGCTATTTTCATACAAATTAACACCAATTTGAAATAGGATATAGGTCGCGAACCTATCAATGTGTGAAGTGGTGAAATAACAAAATTAAGTGATTGACTGAATATAAATGGTTTAATAAATGAAATATATGAATTCAGTCCAAAACTTGAAATCAGGAACTGGTTTTTTTCTTCATGAAAATTTTCGCCTGACATGATACTCGAACCCAAGACCCTAAGGTATTAGAGGTTTCTGTCAGCCTTAAAAGACCGATGTTCTACCGACTGATCGAGCCAGCTAGGCGATATATGAACTGGGATATCTAAATGAAACAATCTAGTTTCTAGTTTTCCAAGCTAAATTGCTCAATATTTTGCAATATACTGCAACACGACGTCCATCATCTTTATATAAATAGTGAAAAATAACCGGATAATCTTAAATCAATGAAAAAAAGATTTCAAGCAACATATTTAACCTGAAATGAAGAAGACAAAAGTACAGGTGTTGTTTCAAACTAACATCGTTTATCTAATGACATTGGTCCTTTAAAAAAAGTCTTTGCAAAGAGTCTGCATAGACGTATGACCTAAGGTAGCTTATGCACACATTCCGATAAATACAAGATATCATTAATTGTAAAGACATTTTCTTCCACAGACATGAAGAATTATATCACGGTGTTCAATTGACAAAATGTTCTAAACAATATCCATTGCATTCCAATTTTAATTAAAATAAAATCTTGTCATTTTTACGGAACAAGGAAAACGTTCATATCAACTTAATAATTCTAAAAGTCCACTTAAAATGGCCGTGCCTCAAAGGCATACGGAAAAAAATGTTTATTTAATGACACGAATACTAATAAAAAAAATTATGATATAAATATTTCAGGACGAGATAGAATTTGAAAAAAGCCGGGATCTGAAATGTCCGACCAACAGCCTGAAAAAATCAATATTCAAGTGAAGAAATATAATATGACGATTGAGTGAACATATGAATAGATTGCTAAAGGAATTGTCGCATTTTAGGCAAAACCAAAGAAACTGGAAACAGGAACTGGAAGTTTTCATAAAAAGGAACGCCCAACATGGGACTCGAACCCATGACCCTCAGATATCAGAGGTTTCTGTCAGCCTTAAAAGTCTGATGCTCTACCGACTGAGCTAGCCGGGCGG
Source organism: Saxidomus gigantea (assembly GCA_032359765.1). Classification (NCBI taxonomy): domain Eukaryota; kingdom Metazoa; phylum Mollusca; class Bivalvia; order Venerida; family Veneridae; genus Saxidomus; species Saxidomus gigantea. The sequence continues at coordinate 16,061 of JAUMHA010149274.1, forward strand.
TATATCAACATGGCTATCTATATCGAACAATCCAATACCTGATTTTCATGTTAAATAACACACTATTTTGCAATACAATGCAACACAATACTTAAACTTCATCCAAAACGTTTGAACTTAGAAAATAATTTTAGCATAGAACTCGAAAGCTATTCCTATGCACACACAATATCATTAACTATAAAGGAAATTTTATCCCAGAGAAAAAGAAGAATAATATCACCCACAAAAGTCAGATGCTGTCTGAACACAATATTATAATAATGTCTATTGTATTTCGAGTTTAATCAAAATAAAATAATGCCATTTCTTTATTACAACATTGAAAACGTTTATATCAGTTGTTCACCGAAAAGGGCCGTGCCTAAATGTATCCGAGATAAAAGGTTATTTAATGGCACGAATTACAGTTTTTCATAAAAATTATGATATGAATATTTCAAGACGGGATTAACTGATCCACTGAGAGCCTGAACAAATCAATGAAGAAGTGTCGAAATAAAATATGTATACTGAATGAATATATGAAAAGACTGGTAACAGAATTGTTTTATTTCAGACAAAACTAAAGACACTTGAATCAGGTACTGGCTATCTTCATAAAAATGAACGCTCCATATGGTACTTGTACCTATCAATGTGTGAACTGGTGAAATAATAAAATTTAGTGATTGAATGAATATTTTAATAGATTAATAAACGAAATATATGAAATCAGTCCGAAACTTGAATCGGATTTCGAACGCATGACTCTCGGATATCAGAGGTTTCTGTCAGCCTTGACTTGAAGTCTGATGCTATACCGATTGGTTGCCCAACAAAGATAGAGATATTTTATCATAAGTAAAAATTTGGTACACATACGTTGCCTAAGGAAAAATACAAATAAAAGACCTATTGTATTATATTTGTGAAATATTTGCATTAAAAATTATATATTTAGATGGAATTCATTAGAAATTCAAG
>JAUMHA010149385.1:4840-17026 GCA_032359765.1 Saxidomus gigantea
TAAGAGAGGAATGTGTTTGATATAAGTGCTTAGTTTATAACAATATTAGAACGACGTGTTTGATAATGCTTAGTACACAATATAAGAGAGGAATGTGTTTGATACATTTGCTTATAAACTAGTTACTAGTCTAATTAAATTTAAGTTTTTTTTCAATATACTATATTTCATGCACTATTTCCAGTCTATTTTATATTTTGCTTTGTACACTGGGGCAGTTTTATCACCTGAAATCGGCGCTGGATATTAGACTGGCTCTAGAATACAACAGTAAAATAGTAATAAGTAAAAGGGATAATTCAGGGCCTGGTGGCCAGGCTTATTTGCTTACTACGTAACAATATCAGAATAGCATGCTTGATAATGCTGCTTATTATAACAAGCGGGCCATGATGACCCGATCTTGCTCACCTGGGTACCTTTGGCCATCATGATGACCCGATCTTGCTCACCTGGGTACCTTTGGCCATCATTAGTACACAAGATCAAACAGAGCGCAAAGTAAAAAATACAACATGTACTGCAATTGTTAAGTTTTCAAGATGTGTTGTTTGAATGGAGGCAAAACATGTTAAGTTCAAAGTCATCAATAAAAAGATGCGAAAATTAAACATTGAAACTCGTTTACAGAACTGCACGGTTGGTGGACGGTGAACGGTCACAATAGTCACCCAGGCACTTTGTGTGAGGTGAACTAAAATATCAGAGAGGTATGTGTTCGAAACTGCTCTGTACATGACAATATAACCAGCTAAGATAAGAACAAAAGATTAGTGTACGTAAATACTTAGAATGGTCGATATCATAATCATTTTCTGCTGGTTATAATTATGGTGGTTATATGGTTTGTATATCTACTCAGAAATGAGTTCGTTGAATAGAGATTATCACAAGCCAGTACAGGCAACAGTCTAACAAAACCTTAGAGTTTGCATATTTGTGAAATAATAAGCACATCCTACCATGCAGTGTTTTCCCTAAGATATTTCCGGGCACCAAATTTGTTGAAGAGAATAGTTCTGGTTAGGAAAATAACTTGTAGTGAACTATTACTCGAATGCGATTTTAGGTACTAAACAAACTTATATCAGTGAGATGTACTTCGTATAGTGGTACTTTCAACTCATCCAAAATGCACCCACACTTTATGAATTCCTTGTTTGACTTTTTTGTTTCCGTTTCGCTTTTATAAATGTCTTTTAGGATGTTAAGGAATGATTACATAATGTAGAAAGCGTAGACTGTCTGAACACGGCTGTAAAAATGTCCCTTTTCTAACAGTTCGCCGGCGTTAATCATTGGTGAACCCGTTCCTTGTCGTACCATTATGGACACTGGTTTTCTCAGGCATACGTGGCTGCCCATGATCCGACTTGTAGCTCAAACCTTCTAACGTCACACTCTCCCAGTCAGGCCAAAATCGATCTTTCATTCTGTAAATGTAGTCTACTAAATTCTGAAGATTTTCTGGAAAAAAGTTTGGTAAACAGACTTAATTACTTCTTTTCTGGGGGAAAATGCACTTCTGTTGCAATTTAAGCGAATTATGTTAATCTTACTGCGCGTTAAAAATGATAAATTAGGAAAATGAGTTCCACTTCCATAGAAAAATATCTTAAGTGACTTCTAGTGATATATGTAGGGTTATAGCAGACACAAGGTGAAGCATCATTTTATCTCGAAATGTGACAGTCATTTTCACAACGAAACGATATCTAGAAATGTGTAAAGAAAACATAGATATGAACATACTGAATACAGTATGAAGCAGTGATGCCGAACTAATTTTTAAAATTAACCCTATACCTATCAGTCATCGAGCTAGGATTTAAAACAGGCAGTGTGCTGTTGAAAAATAGGCACTTGAGAGAACTGTGAAAAAGGGGCATGTTCAGATGCTCTCTATTTGAATTGAATGACATTTCCAATACTTATTTACCGACTTCTGAGCGCTTCTTAACTCCTATCAATCTATTGGTGCTTTATAGAAAAGGGTTTATTTTGTCATTAAATCTAAACGTTATACTCTTCAAACATAAAATGCAAAGGTCCTGTCAGAGGGTGCCTGAGAAAATGGCAGTGTGCACAAGAACAGGGACAGGGTGCTGCTCCATGCTATTTTCTGCTCGCTAGAACAATGTCTATACTAAAAATTTGATTTTACATTCTTTTACTTTTTCGGAATATAATGAATTTTAATGCAATCATGGACAGTTTCCTGGGGATTGCGTTATTTATAAGTGTCAACTATACAAAAATAAATTGTTCGATGAAAATCAACGGAAACATTGAAATTTCTCATTTAAGGAGAGATCCCTTCTGGGTCGTTCCTTCATTACTTGATCACTTGAAGCGGTCAGAATTACCTTTTAGATAAATCTGATGTTTGGAGCCTGGCATGTGCCAATAAATTTGAGCAATCATCCCAAAAACCGCACAGTCAACCTCAGATGGTGTTTCACCCATCAGAAAACTCTTGGTCCCTGAAATGGTTTAAAAGTTATGTTAATAAAGTTTTATAAATCGGATACCGGTTCCAGTATATATTGCCTACGAACCTGGGACAGTTGTCGGAAGAATTTTACGCCTGCTCCAACCGTACTTTGGTCATTTTACAAGCGGGCAGTTTACATAACCATCGTTCCAGGGTAGAACCAGTACTAGATACCTTTCTTCCGTAAGAAACTGTCAACTATCTGACATAAAGAGACATGGTCAATAGCAGGTGTCGAACCCATGACATTCAATCCATGAGAGGTTTTAGTGATTTCAAGTCGTTTCAAAACGTAAACCTGGGCCTTCCTGGCCCTATAAACGACATGCCTTGATGACGCATGAATCGAGACAGATTAATGGGGTATTTATCATGAAACCACCTTGGACCGCAACGGTAAAGCTAGAATATCTATACGACTGATTTTGCAAACACTCGAGGACTGACGGATGCTAGGTGAGTGCTTGCAGATCAACACTTTCCAACGTCACTCATCACGTCAATTACATAAGGATTGTTTCTGTAACTGACGGTTTAGATACTGGTATATATAAAGCGCCTTTGTAAAGTTTAAAATGCTTTAACGTGAATTGAAATATTTTTCAACAGCCTACCCAAATAATTTGACAGAGCGTTCATATCCCTCATAGCTATATCCCACACCTCTTCTTTCGTGTGTCTGCCTATCCCGTGCCCCCACGTCTGCCTGGCCAAAGCCTTTCTTAAAAGTGTCACCGTTAACCAGAGTTTGATACCTCGGTATGGTATGACGGTCTTCACTGGGTCAAGGTTATCACCAAACATTTCTATGCACATGGTCCTATGTCAGAAATGAACAACAAAACTGTCAGATGAACGTTTATGTACAACCACAACAGATGGACAATACGACATTATTTAAAGAACGGACATTATCAACAACAGCAGTCATTTGTGAAACATGTATATTCCAGTGGCAGGTGGCCGGTTAAAACAGATCGATGTTTAAAAAAGGTATTTTTTAAATAAAAATGCCCAGTTGGTATACTGCAACAACTGTTGTGAAGTCCGCTTTGTGTTATAAGGTAAGGTATAAAGGTCTTAACCGTTTGACTTATGAGACACGTTCTCTATGAGTACATTTACTTATTCAATCCTATTCTTCTTTAATACCGGCACCAGACCGGTACGCATACGGTAACCATTTTTAAACTAGCTGGCAGCTCACCAATCGGACATATCAGAATGTATTGGGATTCGAACATTCGACCTCTACAAACACTATACCAAGGGAGACAACACCGGTATATGTATATATGCGATATACCACTACCAAAAAATTGTTAAAGTTTCAAAATAAAGGATGAAACCACCGTATTTTCAATAAAGTACTATTTAATATTAAAACACTGTGTAACTGCTATGCAACTAAAAGTAGTTTATATGCCTGGTTTGCTTCGAATGTAGCACTATAACAAATACATGTGTATAGGCAACACAAACATAAAGATAACCGAAATTGACGAAAAAAAGGAATGAAAATTCAATGGTTTACCCAAGAGAGTTATTCCATCAGAATTTCTGATTAAACGGGTCACATAATACAAAACAAGAGCTATCTTTAAAAAAGATGGTCGGCACAATTTTGATAGACTGGCATTCAGTCCTTACATTTACTATTTCTTACTCAATTAACTCCCTTTGCTGCCAAAAATGTCCTGTCAGTAGTTATGGGCCAGAAAATATTCTGCTGAAATATTGAAAATATACTATCATCTAGCCTGGTGGCGAGGCTACAATTTTGACTACATGAACGGAATTGGTAGCTAGATTTTAAAGTAAAAAATATTTTTATTTAATCAGAAAGCGCCAGATGTCACAGGGTGACAAACGTGTTACTAGAATTATTGACCGTTATTCACCAGCCGAGAAAGTATAGTTACTCTACACTTAAAATTAACATTAGTTTGGCGGAAACAACATATTATGTTGATAGATATGAATTGAATGATTGAATCAGAAGGTATGGCAAACTGTATAATATGTGGTACATAAATTCAAAAGGGAAGTGTTAAAATGGTTTGCTATATAACTTGACGGTATTGTAGGTTTTCATCCACTCCTCCGACTGACCTAAAATCGAGATATTACAGCCGTGTCTACACCATATAAACAGGATTTGGATTTGTGAAGAAATGATCGAAGGTGCATGCTAGAGTGTTTATATAAACCAATTGATAATGTTAACAGTTCTTTTATGACATTTTTGATAAACGAAGGGCTCTCCATTTTGACATAATAATTCGATCTGGCCCATAATTGAGCGTGACCGAGATTTTGTGGCTATACATCTTCAGGCCAAGTTTGATTATAATTGCCCGAGAAATGTATCTGCCAAAGTATAAACAAAATCATAATTAGCAACCTTTGTTAGATAAAGGGCGTCAAATCTGGGAGTACTGGTAATCCATCTTTACACAGATCTCTTGGTCCCATACAAATAGTGCAGTTTTGATATAAATTGCTCCAGAAAAATGGGTGCTAGAAGCCAATTAATTGTTCACGGTGAATATCAATAGATCATAAGGGATATCGTTCAAAACCCGATATCTCATTACTGGGCTGATCAAGTTAGTTCTCGAATTTGACATCTCGGTATAGGCCAACTTACATGGTACTTAAGTTGAAAGACAATATAAGTATATCACAGAGTCAAATGTACAAACTACATTCACCCGAAAGGCAATAATTTCACGCTGACTGGTTTGATCGAAGTATTTTGCACATCAACTTTATGCCAGCAACCAATGTTTCAACATTGGAACTAATCTGATAAGAAACTGCTCAATTTAGAGAGGAGACATGAAAACTAGGCCGAGATGCTTTCAATAGCTTGTTAAACTGTAATGTACACACTTAAGACTATGGAAAAAATAGCAAATAATAATGTTATACCAGTAAAGATTTTCTTCGGTCAGTTTCAAAAATGCTCTAGAAACCGCCTTTTCATCTTCTGTAAGGTGACTGTCTGCATCCACTACAAACTTCTTCTTCAGAAATTCTATCGCAAGTTGACTGTCTGGTACAGCCTTACCGTTTAACTCTATCCACGGAGTCTTTCCTTTACTAGAAAACCGAGCAGCATGGTCATTCTGGAGGAAAAATGAAGACTAAGGAAAACGCCAACCTGAGAACTCGAGAACTTGTATAGTCACTCGATGCTATTATTTTGTCGCATACAATACACTTGTTAGACCGACAATGAGTTGTGGCGTCATACAGTTTATAAAGAGTGCGACTTTCGTTTCTGAGCACTTTCTGAGCAGTTAATAAAAAAATCGATGCGAATCTCTATTGGTTAAGATCGTTTCAAGTATTTCTTTAACGATGTAGCCTGTAGATTTTTGTCCATTTAGTAACCAGACGTATTCTAGAAATAACGCGACCAGTGGGTCTGGTTTTTTTTAATGTAGCCGAAACAAAAACAGATATAAAAACTTAAGTAAGTAAGCACGTTTTATTCGTGCATATACATGTATTACATGCTATGTTTACAAACAATGCTTTCACAGAAAAGTATTTTTATAATTCAACTTACAACATAAGGTAATTTTGTCATGCGTAGGAATGTTTCCAGTTTCATGGGAAATGGCGAGAAGCTTGGGGCCCGAGGTCCACGCCCAACCTGATACAGCACAACTACATCTTTCGGTGCTCGAACTCTGTTTGCAATCCTGAAAGATATATGTTAAATATGTTAATACGTCTCTCATTTCAACATACACATACAAAATGTAGTTTATCATAAAGTAGCTTTGGAGAGCTTATATATGAATGCACGTTGAATTCTAGCAAGGTAATGTTAGAAGAAATCAAAGATCTAATAAACATGCAAATTAGACAATCTATTAGACACGTCCCTTTTTCAAAACTCAATTTTGAACCACGGTAACTCATTTTTTTTCACGATTAGTGTTCTCCTGAAATTGAAAACATTGATTAAGTCTCATGTAGGATACCATGTTGTAACACGTTTTTGAAATTGCTTTTTAACTCCATTTTGGAAATTTTAAATCTTCAATATCTTTAGGTTTAGTACTACAAATTTAGAGATTCTTTCCACAGTGTGTTCCTCTGAACAGGTTCCTCAATTTAAAGTCAAATTATTTAATGACTTGTCTTTCCCTTTCGTCGTTGTTCTGTCAAAATTGTATGCTGGTCTGTTCAGTGAAAATATTGCTCAGTCAAACCTGTATGTTGTCTTGTTTAGAGAGAATGTTGTCCTGTCAATGTGTTAAGTTGTCCTGTTCGGGAAGACAGTTCTTGCATGCTGTCTTATTCAGAGAGCATGTTGTCATGATAAGAGAGGATTTATCCTGTCAAATCCGTATTTTGTCTTGTTAAGAAAGGCTGTTTTCCTGCTCAGAGGAGGTGTTGTTCTGTCAAATTGTTATGTGGTCTCGTTGGGAGAGAATGCTGTTCTGTCACACCGTTAAGTTGTCTTGTAGAGAGAGGATGGAATTGTGTCAAACCATTATGACGTCCCGTTCAGGGAAGATGTTATTATGTTAAACTGTTATGTCGTATGTTTCAGAGTATGTGTTTTTGTTCAGAGGATAATGTTGTTATAACAAATCGTCATATCATCTTGTTCGGATAATGTGCTGTTATAATATCTGTATTCAATGTTAAATCGGATATAAATGTTATTTGTTTTTAGCTCATATAGTGTTTCATTAATTTAAAGTATTTGGTCCATGAACTCTAACATGCGTTTTTAACGTGAAAAACTGAACAGGGCAACGTAATGGTTTCACAGAACAACAACCTCTGCGAACAAGACAATGTACCCCTTTGACCTAATAGCATTGTCTCTGAACAGGACATCATACGGGTTTGGTAGAACAACATCGTCCCTGAAAAAGATAACATGCGGATCTAACAGAATAGCATCGTCTCTGACCAAGATAACATGCGGATCTGACAGAATAACATCGTCTCTGAACAAAACAATATACAAGTTTGGCATAATAGCCTTGTCTCTGAACAGGACACAATACGAGTTTGACAGAACTACATCTCCTCTGAACAGGACAACAAGCGCCCTAAACTAGACAACCTAAAGGTTTGAAAAACTAACATCGACTCTGAACAAGACAACATGCGGATCTGACAAACTAACATCGTCTATGAACAAGACAACATGCGGATCTGACAAACTAACATCGTCTCTCAACAACATAACGTGCGGATCTGACAAACTAACATCGTCTCTCAACAAGATAACATGCGGATCTGACACTCTAACATCGTCTCTCAACAAGATAACATGCGGATCTGACAAACTAACATCGTCTCCTGAACAAGACAACATGCGGATCTGACAAACTGACATCGTCTCTCAACAAGATTACATGCGGATCTGACAAACTGACATCGTTTCTCAACAAGACAAAAAGCGGATCTGACAAACTGACATCGTCTCTCAACAAGACCACATGCGGATCTAACAAACTTACATCGTCTCTCAACAAGACAACATGCGTATCTGACAAACTAACATCGTCTCTCAACAAGACAACATGCGGATCTGACAAACTAACATCGTCTCTCAATAAGACAACATGCGAATCTGACAAACTAACATCGTCTCTGAACAGGACACAATATCGGCTTGACAGAACAAAATCAATATCCTCTCTATACAAGACAGCATACCAGCATCACCTCTGAAGAAATCAATATATCAGTATGACATAGACAAGATATCCTTTGGACAGAACATCATTTCTAAACAAGAGAACACATCTGTTTGACAGAACAAAATTTTGTCTGTACAAGACAAGATGCCGGTTTGACAAGATATAACATCTTCTTTGAACAAGACAACATTTTGGTTTAACGGAACAACATGTGTTTTTAACAAAACAATATACTTTCTAAACAGTATATCACTTCCATCATCAATATAAGGAAGTCAGTAGACGTTTTGGGTCGGTTTCTGTCCAACTCTTGAATTCTGACGTTTGCCTGTAAGTTTATACCGTCATTGCGCGGTCAAAATCGTTGTGTAGGGTTCCAACAAAAATATATTGTGGATAAGATCAAACAATGATCAAATGGATACCCTCACAAGTCCGTTCCGTGAGTTCGTCCGCACCTACGATACAATTGTTAAACTGCATTCCAGGAATCGTTTACGGAAAGAAATGCGTTTGGATTGCTAGAGCGGGAAAGAAGCTGCACGGAGAGCTTTCACTTTCTTACAGCAGCGATGTTCTTCTTGGCCTCTGCTGTCCTGGGTCTACCAGATCTTTTTTAAAAGATATTTTAAGTCCAATTTACCTTCTTTGAATGTTCTTGATACACCTGTAAACAGTATTGACACGGACGATTTCCCATTTATTTATAAGAGCTATCTAGCTCGCCGAGAATCTGCTTTGTAAGAGCGCATTTAATAAGACTTCTCGTCACCTTTCATAGCTACGTGCATATATGACTACACCTAATACCAAACTGAATAACTCGGAAATAAGTATAAAATTGCATGTTTATTCGATGAGAATTGGCTTTCCGGCTTCCAAGAAACGCACGTGTTTCGTGCTTGTCAAATACTGTACGGAAGTGTACTGTTATTATCAAAACATTCAGAACATTCCTCGAAGTACATGTTTCTTGTTTAAGTTAAAGCTAGGCTATATAATATGGCCTGCACTTACCTAATTGCAGCCCGCAATCACTCATACGCAATTCATATAGTTCGGGTGACTTAATTTAATCTTACAAAGCCCACGATATTTAGGTATATTTGTAAATCCTGTCTTTAATAAACATTATTTACATCAATTTGATGGATTTGAAACTAACATTTCATCATTTATAATAAGTTGAATGCGCAAGAATTTCTTTCTAGTAGTTTCTAATTCTCAGCAGTTTTCGAGTAAATGTTGTCAATAACTGACTTACCGTAAAAAATACCCGACTAGGTTTAAATCGCTATGTTTATATATGAAAATTTTAACTTCTATATATACATGTATAATTGAGTGTACCTTAATATTAAACGATGGTCTAACGTTAACCCGTTCTTATAAAATGTGCGGGCTATTACAAAATGCTTACAAACGTCAAAAATCGCTCAATATTCGTTAGCTATAAGATTAATCATCTTCCATCAGTATTTCAACGCTTTTATTATTAGTCAGTGCTCCAGATAGCACAAAATCGCAGGGGCAGCACAATGCCCATGTTCTTGTGCACCCAGTCCTTTTCGAGCCCTTTTTGATAATACCTTTGCATTTTATGTTAATGAGCATATTTCTTTTGTATTTAATGACAAAATAAACGTGAGCACATTAACATGCCATTTTTAACATGCTGTTAGCATGCTACATTTCAAGACCGTAGACATTTTAACTGTAAAAGGTGCTAATAACAACTGTAAAACTGCACTATGGGAAAGTAGTGCAAGATAGACTAGATGAAGCTGCTGTTTGAATGTAGCTTACGATAAGACAATATTGCAAAATTCAGTACAGAAAGCTTCAAACGATTGCAGAATATTTCTTACCTAAGGACTCAATAACACAGTTTTTTTTCACCGACTCCTGATTTAGAAATTACTGCGCTGTTAAGGTAGAGTACTTCCAGTTTTGTGACCATTTGGACTACTAAATAAATTTTATAGTTGAGCACTTTTTGTACCGTGGTGCCGCTTATAGTTTATACTAATTTCTTTTAGCTAGATTGAGAAGAAAGCTCGTAGCTTATCGAGTCACTTTCGAGTCCGCTTCCTGGAAAAAAAACAGTACTGGTGTCATATGAGGAGGTACGGTCGTGGCCTCCAGTGGGGCCCGAACCCGCAACCTCCGGGATGAGCGGCAGAAATCTTAACCTCTACACCGCCGCTTCCCTTCAACAAAATATGCAATTCGTCCGCTACAAGCGTCCGTTTTGAGATCAAGAGGTCCTGGGTTCAATACGCATGGGGGCCATTTTTTGTAATCAAATTGCAATTCATGAAAATAAATGTCGTTTTGCAAGATATGAGAACTGTGTCATAATATACTTTAATTTAACCATGCTGTACAATTACTTGAAAATATAAAAGTCAGTGACCTTGATCATTTTTAAAGTTCAATATCTCAAAAAGTAGATGGTAAAACATTTCAATTTTCTATATTGCAGTTCATATATTACTTATAAGAGTTCCATATCAGTAGTGATGCTCATACTCCGGATCTTTTGCTACACTCTTGTAATTTTGTATATGTGATATGTCTCGGGACAAAATTAGGTTTACTGTGTTCCCAATTTTTTTTGGCATAATTGCATATTTTGTTACCCGTGTTAAACTCGTAGACTTTTATTATTTTAAACTTTATGGTTATACATTTTTATTTTGTTATTCTACATTGCAAGCAATATTTTCTGGAACCTTAGAACAAAAACAAATATGAATAAATACTTTGATTAATACTTTTAATTAATGCCAGTAGTTGAAGTAGGGACGGGGCAACAAAAAACGATACATCTTTTTAATTAAACGGTGAAATGTCTTCAAATTTTGCACACTAGTCAGTTAACAGATGTAGATTATGAAAATATTTAGTTTATAAAGGTTTGAAATATGTACTACCTTCATGTCAAGTTACGCTGATTACGGAAGATAACCATATGCATATCACGAATTCCCTTCGGAAAAGTGCAGATATTTACGGAACGTACGGGGCTCGATATTTGAGTTTGTAGCTTGATTTTTAAACTTTAGTTTAAAACGTAATTTCACTGAAAACCGTCTTATTGACGAACGATTATATCTATATTAAGATCAGGCAAAATTTTTTTTACCGCGGTACATTTTCGACAGAGATGTCACGAAATAAAGATATTGAAATACAATCCATTCAAAAGATGATGCAGAGCGCAGGCCTTCAGCGCCAACAGCGCTTTGATTACCACAGTTTTACGCGCTTTCCAACAACATCAATCCTACCTTTTTAAAATCCTAGCTGGAGTGCAAAAAAAACTATCTAGTATGTCACTGAACCCTTCAACACTGGTTCCGCTGAACATCAGTGACAAATCTCACTTATGATTATCTTATTATGTCCTTATTTGGATTCTTACGCTGAATTTCTTTTCACCGTACATTATTATTCAACTTTACAATATTACACTCTGTATTAGATCAATTGCACACATGATATGAAACAGGTAGAGCTAATGCAAAGCATAACTGAGCCAATATGAGAAAAGCAGGGCCAATACGAGAAAACAGGGCCAATATGGAATTCAAACATTCTGATTGGTTTAAAAGAGAGGGCCAATACAGAGAAGTCACTTCCGTTAGATTTTTAAACACGTCATTTTGTTTTGAGACTCATGCTGATATCGAAAAATGACTGTAAAATTGTTATTTTTGAAATAAAGATAGGGTTATGGGTATTCATTTTCTTAGTTAGATCATTTTCTACCTATCCATAACAGTTTTGAAGTAAAATTTGAGAAAAAGTTGATTTTCATTTTTTCATCCCCCTCCTGTATATTTATTTCTTCTTGTGTGAAAATTCGATTCAAACGGTGAGAATATTCTACCATGTCCATTGAGTTGTGGATAAGGAAATCCCACCCTCCGGTTGAGATACGTCCAAAAAAACTCGGCAGAGCCTCATTTTTGTGACGTATCTCAACCCTTGGGTGGGATTTCCTTA
>JAUMHA010149496.1:0-17025 GCA_032359765.1 Saxidomus gigantea
CGTCATAAGTAATTCACGAGAGTCGTCTGGCATAGGAGGGGTGCCAGACCGGTTTTTTCGGCATGGGCAAAATCACCTGAAATGCCGATCCGATATGCAAGAATAGGATATTCTCTTTATTATATACCTATAAAAGTTCTGTCACAAAAACAGCCTTTATTCAACCATCAAATACGGCCTGACAGAAAAAAACAGTGCGGCATTATTTGTAAGAGTGATTTCAATTGGTATTAAAATTCACATGACGCTATTAACGTCGTTTTTGACTGGGTTGTTACCACTTGATTATACGATGACGTAAATAAAATGACGCCGCACAATATGTATATTCCGCTTTAAAGAGAGGTTTCTTCGATAGTATGCTTAAAATTGGCTCTCGTCGAGGTCGATTCAAACTCGTGCTCCGCACATCAGACGCACGACTTGGGCAAATTCGGCAGGCTGGATCACGTTATCATACTAATAACCCTATTGTATCACAACATTGACACGGGATAATAACGCTCCATAAGTGTTGATCGACTTGCTCTATATGATTTTTATATAATCGTTTAATTTTAGGTGACTTTCCTGACATTGGTGTTGTTTCGGTTGATGGTGTCTCTCAAGTAAATTACAGTGTATTAGAAGAACGTCGTGGTGTTCCGGACCTTGATACCGTGGCGCTTGAACTGGATGGGGTGGTTTCAGAACCATTCTCCATATCATCTGTGAATTCTGGAAATACAAGTGTAATTATATCGAATCTTCAAACCTTAGCTTAGTGACATATTTGAACAAATTAATGTCACAGTAATATTTCGCATGGATAGCTGTTACATATAGGTTACATCTTAAAAATTCCTTCCAGTCCTACCTACTACTGATATGCAACAGTAAATGAAAACCGGTTGTTATTATATTGATTTTTATACTGTAACAGTTGTGTCCTTAAGAAACTGTCCGCAATCAACGAGATATCTGCACAGAAGGGCTGTCACAGTTGTGTCCTTAAGAAACTGTCCGCAATCAACGAGATCTCTGCACAGAAGGGACCGTTGGTCTCCCCATGCTAAAATGTTGTTTCAAAATATATTGTTTGTCGAATTGATCTCCGTTTTCAACATCTGCTACGAACAAATATCTACACTCAGTCTGATGTAAATGAAAAAGAACCCGTCTGATTTGAACGTTTAGTAAATCATAAAATCATAAAATCATAACAACACTAATTCAGGCATTGCATGAACAGCGAAACAGTAACTGTTACATGTCTTTATAAAGTCTATTCCTAAATAAATAATCGTTCGGTATATTTTGTACATATTTTATTTTATTGATGAGTTTCCGCTAAATGTGAAGCATTTGCACTTTTTGATAGATTATGTAAAAGAACATAATTTCATTGAATGTTATTGCTTTATCTGCATATTAAATGTCACAGTTCAGTGGTTGATGTAACTGTGATATTTATTACATAAGTATTAATTATTGATCATCTGTATTGCGTAGCTGAAAGACGTACTCCTTGGAATGCTTGATGCAAAATGCCCAATTGACTTTCAAACTGATGAAACAGTAAAATACTATGAGAATTTTGAGACGCATTCGTCGTGGTTTGAGCAGTATCGAATACGAAGCACTGATGCCTTTTGTGGAAAGTACATCCTAAAAAATCCAAATTCGCTGTATCTACGGCAAGAGACAATATCACTTACAAAGTTTGGGACGGTAACATTTATATAAATATATAAACATAAAATTAAAAATAAACGACATTATAGGGGTGTTTTTTCAATTTATTTTTATATAAATACAATTATCCATAGCATATTATCCCTTACATTAAATATCATCTTTCTATAATTCAGTTTTGTCACAGGAAAGGGGAAGTTCTGAAGAAAGAAAAAAAATCATTTTTGCACACCTTTGTGCTGCTTGTGGCAATTCTGCACTGTTGATCAGTGTCTGCACATTTATGAAGTTTTATCATAGTCTGCACTGGTCATCATTCAGCCAGTGTTGTAATTTTAAGACAATAGACCGCGTCTAATCGAAACTATGAGTTTTTATGGGTGAAGCCTATTATACCAGAGCAGCCTATATATTCTTATAAACTTTTTCTTATCTTATCTTATCTATACTTCTTTTTTTCTTGACTGATATTCAACTTAATGATCGATTATATTATTGATACCATACGATGGGTCTTAAAATCTTCACGGATGTATAGATTACAACAAACAAGCAAATTGTATGCCGGTGAGGCCAATACGTTATTATTTAATTCCTAATCGGTAATTGTATGGGACGCGTCTAACACACAGATGCGGCTTACTGTCCAGATTATTTTGAAGAATTAATTATACTGTCCCAATTGATGGATGGCCAAGTCCAACTAGGATAGTCAGTGGGGATATCGTAAAGAAAATGTTTGCGCTGGGACAACAAGTCCATACAACATGCAAAAAACAGGACCTACACAGTTGTATAGCAAATTAACAAATTCTTCAGTTATTATAACTACTAACACATGTTCGCCAAAATTCAAACGTTAAAGGTCCAAAACTCAGGAAAGCGAAAATTCAAATATACTTTAAAAAACACAGAAATAAGTTATTTTTAATAAAAAATGAAAGTTGGTAATATGTAGAAATTCTAAATAAACCACAGTACATGTACAGTTATTTTTCTTTGCATTATGAAGAAAGTTAAAAAAACCTGGGTGGTCATTTTGTCAAATCACTGAGATTTCAACATAATACACATACTTTTCTTCGTTTTCCATACACTTTCTGTAATTTTTAACCTGACAATCTTCATTATTTAGTGTCTTGCATAAGGTAATGTACTTGCCATTGAAATAACTGTCTATTACATATTTAGTAAAAACAAAAATTCGTATTTAAGTGAAATTTAAATTACCTTTAAGCAGTAACAATAGTTCGTTTTAGTTTCTACCTTACTAAATATAGGCAAGTAGCGTTTGCAAACTATGGCAATGAAAATGCATAGAAGCTTAGTATCATTTGAATGGATATGCTTTTCAGATGTGTTTTGCATATAAAGGAGCTATTGAGAATAGAGTAAGAGTAAAGTATACGTATAAGGACTACTTTTCTGGACAAATCAACCAAAACGTACTTCATGTTGAAACGTTTCTCTCTCTCGATTGGCCTTCGAAGTAGGTATCTCTTGTTCCCCAGTGCATGAGTATGCTATGTAGTATACTCGGCCTGAATTATTTAGGATTCTTTTTTGCTTTGAGTAAGAGGATTTTTCCCCTCTGAATTAAAAATGTGCCTCGATGTCTGAGAGTGTCCGGCTTAACTTCATTATTGACTTTGCAATTTGATAAATATAAACAAGCTTTACTGACAGCAGTTCATAATAAAGTTATTTTCTGCTTTAAAATTATCATATATTTAATAAATAATGGAGTTATTCAAGCCAGCAAATTATGGTCATTACGAGAACATAGACACATAATAATTTCAATTAGCGAAATAGTCCCAGTATCGGTATGCTAAAATGAAAAAAGTTCAATCTTTTGTAAATTAATAGAATATTACATCAGTCATGATTTTTGTTTTCATAAAGTTGGCTTTACACATGCGTCGACTTTAACTCGGCCATTGAAGGAGCATGGCCGCTTCACTACACACCTCATTTAGATGAAGTACAGATTTATAGGTCAAGAGGATCATCGGCTGAGTTTTACATTGACTCCATTTCTATCAGAAAAAGGCCGACAACAGATACACGAGGTATGTGGCTATTTGTAGATCTGCATGTGTATTTCAATTTAACCGGAATCAGTTACCCTCAATACAAAATCTAATTGAGTGGAGCGTTAATCTGTGAAAAGTAAGTCGAAACTTAAAACAATTTAAGATGTTTCTTTTTTACAGGGATGCATCTACGTCGATTACGTCCAGTATTAACAGGGAAAGAAATAATGGATGTTGATGCAACCCTGGTATCGTCAAATGTGTATAAAGTCACGCTGATACAAGCGAAATGCATCTACGGTTTTCCGATGATTAAACTCGCTAACAGTAACGTACAGGTTTGTTTTTATATTTCAAATATATATCACCATGTGCATATGTAATTGTAAACAGATACAAATGCAGTTTATTAGTAGCAAGTCTATAATCATAATTAAGTTGTGGTTGTTCTAAGTTGTTGTTGGATTTGTTTCTGGCTCCTTTGTTTTTCATGGTTATCCTGAGTTTTGTAAAATAATGTTTAGTTCAATTATTATAATGGTAATTGTCTACAAGAAACAGCACGATCTGCTAACACAAGCCTTAGAACAAGGAATTAAGTGTGCCTGACTTTGTTTTCGCCTATGCTTGTTTTACAGAATGATATGACAAATTATTCATCATTTGCTTATCGTTCTGAAGAAAATTCAGCGATGGTTGATGTCATTAGAATATCAGAAGCATCACCACCTGTAACTGGCTTAATTAACTTGTCTTTCAAAGGAAAAGAAAAAGGTGAAGCAATACACGTAACATATATTTTAACGACTGGGTATTGTGATTTCTATTAATTTGAAAGTTTTATCGTTTTTTCGGCTTGTATGTATTACTAAGGCTCAGAAATTTATAAGATGTTTTGTTGAATGTATTGTGTATATTAAGTTGTTCATTGTCTGGTAGTTACAATATACTATGAATTGCTACCACTCCATTATACTTACATGTACACCATTCTCATATTTAAAACTCACGTCAGATCAAATGTATACTTTGTTCCATTTAGTTCCGGGTAAAAATGACAACCGTTGCATATAACTGAAAGATAAGGATACATTTTTTTAGAATGTTAACATCGTTTAAAGGAAGACACATACATTATATACTTTACTTTTATTATATATAATATCGTAATCTCTTATTTTGCAGGATTAAATGTGTCATTGAGAAATGAAGAATTAAAAAGGGACTTGGAGTCGTTAGAAGGCATTGGAGCTGTTGAAATAGATAAAGGAGGGGATTGCTATAACTTTCATATAAAAACTAAATTCTTGACTCAGGCAGGCAACCAACCTCAGTTGCAGGTGAGGTATCTGTTTATAATACAAAATGCCCAACAAGGCCAGAAACATTTTAAAATCAATTAGTAATTGTATCATCTCGCTGTAAGTATTCTTGAATCGGGCTTTTAAATGGTTTGGCAACTGTGATATACAAACTTTTTCTCAAACAATTTCAATTGTAATGAGTTATTATTATTTCCGCAATAATGAAGTTTGTGTAATTTTTACATTTGTCATCGATTTACCATGTAATTTAATTTAATGTGTTTTCCATTCAATCATGTTATGTCTGCAGTATAATTGTTCCATGGGTGTAAGCTGACGGCAAGTGCAATAAATATCATGTCACTGCTGCTTCATTGTTTTTATGTTTGTAGATACGTTTATTTAGAATGATATGTGTTGGTAACGATCATTTTATTTTAACGTGAATATATCGAATATTTTTGTTTAAGGTAAAACAAACCAAGCTTCACGGTAATAATCCTTCTTGTACTGTTACAACAAACACTGACGGAGGCCTGTACTATGATCCTATAGCAGGTGATATGTTATCAACTTCCCATGAGACTCCGCAAGTAAGACTTTATATCAATGGTGTTCCAACAAAGTGCTCTGGTGACTGCTCTTTCACATGGGACCCTTCTGTAACTCCTGAGATAACCTCAGCCACACCTCTCACAGGTTCGTATCTAAATTGTATAAAAATATAGGTATAGGAATGATCAAGGAATATATTCAAGGCTACAGACAGTGTTTACTAATATAATTTATATCTGTGTCATAAAAACATTACAGAGGAAATGAATTTCATTTAAAAAGATAATGATATACATGAACTCTAAATATTTGAATTTGAAAGACAGGAAAATTCATATAAAATTCATTGTTATTTTTTAGGACATTGGGCATTAGGATCATCTATTGTTATATACGGTAGAGGGTTTAGTGACATTAATTCAGAAAATAATGTCACAATAGGAGATACAGCATGCCTTGTCACAGCTTCTGACGAGATAAGCATTTCTTGTAATGTTGGCAACGGTTCTGCGGGCACAGCATCTATTCGAGTCAAAGTAGATGGCAAAGGATATGCCAAAGGAAACGTAGAATACGTGTACACCGCTAATATAACATCAATTTATCCGCAATCAGGAAGTTTAGGAGGTAAAAACATTATTAAGAAATGAAAATTATGCTTAATAACCATTGCGATACTAGTATATTATAGTATATAGTAATATTATAGACTAGATAAGAACTTAGGATCTCCACAATATCATTTTACCACCAGGCTTTTCTAAATCAAATATTTATCTAGATTGTCATCGTTTCTTTCAGGTGGTGTAGTTTTGACAGTTTTGGGCTTTGGTTTTAGTTCTGATGCAAGTGTAACTATCAATGATAAGCGGTGTGAAGTTAAACGTTTAGATAGTAATACGATCCAGTGTGTTGTTTCCCAGAATGTAAGCTAACTTGTTTCTATGCCTTCACTGTAATTTTACGGCATGCTAACGGTGCTTCTTTATATCTTAACATAAGAAGCTGCTTTTCTTCAAGAATTGGAAATTAAAAGAAAGTCAACGGGCATTAAAAAGCTTTCATGATAACACGTATTATATTTCACAACATCTTGACCAGGTGAATGTAAAAGTAATAAAATGATGAATGTTATATCATTAATTGTGTTATATTAAAAACAATGGGTATTTCGTGTTTGCTGTTAATTTATTTGCGCGAAAGCTGTAAATTTGATATTAAGTTATAATATAATATAATGCATGGTGGGCTATAATGGCATCTACACATATCATTAATCACTCCTTATATTAGTTTGATTCTTAATACATATTTTACAATAACTTAAATTGAGATGGTTAGTGTTTCTTTAAATTGAATCTAATTTTAACGTTTACCTTTTTACAAACAATTTGCCTGTTGTACCTAAATAGCCTTGATTTTTTTTTCGAATATCAAATCATGCCAAAAATTACTTAAAACTTAGTAGGCGTAGTATCGACCATGTACAAACAAAATACTCCCACATCGAACATTCACATGCATGTAACGACGAAATAATGTTTATACTAAACGACAATATATATTTTAACTTAAATATTTAAAATTACGTGCACCTTTTTCAAGTCTTTAAAACAAAACATAAAGTATAGTGTACTCCAGGTTTACTGCGTCATAAAGTAAATGTATATCATGATATTACAACATGTTAAAGTAAAGCGTTAAGACAACAAATACTGTGTATCTCTTTCATTCTCGTTTTTTTCTAGAATGTAGAAGGAACCTTTACAGTTAAGGTTGATCAGGGCACAAAAACCCTGTCCTATTCAGGATTCAGATATGACAGTTCGATCACAGCTAAAGTAGATAATGTTTCACCAGAGAAGATCGGCGGCTGGGGTACATGTATATGTTTTCACAACAACTTTATTCAGAACATGTATTACATAATCAACATAGCGTTTGGTATTTGATTCATATTGAAATTAAATTGAAAGCTTTACAGATTAAAGACAGGTCACGAGGAAACAAGCTGAATAAGTTTTCCAGTAATAATTACATGAAAGTACAATGTGTATGTGGAATAATCGTGTTTCCTTTTAGAAAAAGTCCAGTTCTTTTTATTTGAACGAAATAAATGTTCTAGAAATAATAAGAGAATGCATAATTAACAGGTGGACATTTGACGATAATTGGAACAGCTTTCACACAAACTGCTGGTTCTGTTACCGTCGGACTGGAAGACGCGGTTGTTATTTCCTGGTCAAACACGGAAATTCAAGTTCTTGTGTCTGAAATTGATCCTGGATTACATGAAATACGAATAACAACTCAACACGGCTTTGCTGTTTATACGTATGAAGTTATCTTTATTTATTCCAGTTAATAGATTAAATGAAGATGACCTGATCGTAAAGAAAACGTTTCATACTTCAAATAACTAGACAGTATTCTAGTTCAATTGTTGGAGAATACCTTATCTAATATTTCAAACAACTTACATTTGCCCTACATTTGTTTAAGATATGTCTTAATAATTCTTGGATTCCGATATCTAATTCAGTAACATTTTGTGCGTTCTATTAGTTCAAATCTTGAACTGCCAAAGGTGTACAGCGAACTAGTTATTCACGACGTCTATCCTCGTCAAGGCTCTCTACTTGGTGGAACAGAGCTTACCATTTCTGGGAGTGGGTTTGGTAATATGGCACCTCCTGTCAAAGTTACAGTTGGTGCAGCAGACTGTTCTATTGGCACAATAAGCAACACACAGATTATTTGCAAGATTGAGTACACAGGATTGGTTCACCATGTTACAAACAAGGGAGTTAATCCTGGTAGGTTGTCTTGCTTTTATTGGAACATTTCCGAATATGTTGAGTAGGAACCAAACGATTATTGATAGAGATTGATACATTTGGATGTGATAATTTATTTAAATTTTGCAGTTTCAGTATAGGAATTGTTTGTCTGGCTCTGTATGCATACCTAATAAAACTAAACATGTCAGATTACAGTGTTCTAAAGATGACATACATTAAGAATAGGAGACATTTGAAAAGTTCCAACGACTATTTTTGTTGCAGCTTTTGGTGTCTTCTATGAATTTGATCCGTTATTTATTACGATAAACGAAGGTGACTTCGTGCAATGGTCTTGGGAGACACCCTTCTTTGTCAACGATATTGCACATTCAATAATAGAGGTGGAAAGCCCAAGTTCTCTCATCGCAAGGCCAGGTGGTATAAACAGTGGACAACCCAGTAGAAACGGTACGTCGTATATCTGCATGTTTGATTCTTATCTAACTAAAAAATGACTTTCCAATTTCAATTTGGATAATGAATGCTGATCATGATATGCACTGCTGTCAAAGACAAACTCACTTGCCTCTAACAGGGTATGAGTTGTTGAATATGTTTTCTTTGTCAATCTACTTCTAATTTTTGTTTCAGTGGAATACAGTGCAGAAATAAATAACATAATGACACAAATAATTTCACATTGTAACTCTCTCTCTCTCTCTCTCTCTCTCTCTCTCTCTCTCTGTTGATTCCATCTGAACTGAGTCTCGAGTGTGATTAATCTGAATTTTAGGAACTTGTTTCGCTATCGAGAATAAATAAATTAGTATAAACTACAGTACATAACATTTTAAGCTCTGTTGTGGTGTGATGTTTCAAGTCTTGTTCTTTTTTTATTTTTGTTTTTATAATATTAGATTATAGAATTCACTAAATTAAAGGTCCTTACTATTATTCCTATATTCTGAGTGTTATTATGTTTGCCGTAACAACAGATACATGGACCATGTAAAGCCGAATCTGTACCAGTGATTCATTATGACTAACAAAATTGACCGGAAAATATTTTGATTAAGTTAAATTAAACAGGGTAATACAGATTCACTTGCATCGTGTACGAACAAATATTTAAACATGTAAATCAAAGTTTACTTCAAATTGTACAAAAAATTCATAGCATCATCCAACTAACTAAACTCTAAGATCATCACAATTCAATATGTCATGATAATATACTGATAACTGTTTACAATTAACTAGTTATTACAAGAGCTAATTGCAGGTTATTACGTCCACCGATTCAATCAAGCTGGTACCTACTACATTTGGAGTGGATATGTTGATGTATGGAACATAAAGAATTATGTGGGAACTGTGAAAGTTGTTCATGCCAATTCTACATTAGAAGAAATAAATGTTCTTGTTGGAAATATAAAGGCTCTTCATGGACTGAATGGTAAAAATATTTCATATCATCTAATACTTTTAACTGTTATGATCTGTCATTTTGAAACAGATATGTAAACTTAATTATTTGACAGTTGATTCAAGACTCTATATTTCAGCGAGTATGGAAGAGAGAGGGCCTACATGCAATTCGCATATCACAGTGGTAGATGATTGTGAAGACGGTCTTAATCAAGATTCAAATAGTAACAAATTCAACTTTGCTTTCTGTCGGTGTTTGACCCCTGTTGTAAATACGCTAAGCGTAAATAACGGAACGATAGGGACAAATGTCAAAATCAATGGTCAAGGATTTTCATTTAGCAATGAAGAAAATGAAGTATACTTTGACAGAAATAAATGTTATATTGTTTCCTCAACTGATCGCTGCATAGATTGTAATTTCGAAAGAAAAGAAGAACCTAAACTAGGTATCATACAACAAATAGAGTTGAATGTTAATAGCCTCGGATTTGCGCGGATAAACATTCGAGATGCGAAGGACAGTGGTTTTGCACTTCTACCAAGTGTACAGGAAATTACCCCACTTTCTGGTTCATTGGCCGGTGGTACTGAGTTATCAATTATTGGCTTTGGGCTTGGAGGATCAACGCTGGTATTCGTTGACCACCACGAATGCGCTAAAACTGATAATTCAGATTTCCACATCTTCTGCGAAACTCCACCTTCTTCCACCGAAGGAAGTAAAGAAATTGAAGTATTTGTGTTTGTGGGTGACGTACCTCTGAAAGTTGCATTGGAAAGTAACTCTGATAATTCAAGTTTGTTTTCGTATGATTCAAATATGACACCTGTCATCGAATTTATACACCCACAAGAAATGTCTAAGCCAACGTCCTTCTATATCAACGGTTCGATGTTTGGTAAAGTGAAAAAATCTATTGAAGTGACTTTTGGCGGAGTAAAGGCTCAGGTGGAAGAGGCTGCGGATACATATGTCATTGTAAGCGTAAATAATATTCCAGCCGGAGAAAATGGTGTTGTTTTAAAAGTACACAATTATGGTAAAGCACGAGGTTCTTTCATAGTAAATGGTACATTAAGTATCTTCGACGTTTCGCCACTGTCTGGCAGCGTTTACGGCGGCACTAAAGTTACCATACAAGGTAATGGCTTTATTGAAAATGATAGTTCCGTTGCAATTGGGGGTGTACCTTGTGATATTCTATCGACAAATTTATTTCAAATCACATGTGTTACACGTGCTCATTATAAAGGTTCATTTGACGTTAAAGTGTTTTCGGCCGGATTTTTGACATTGTATTCTTCCTACAGCTATTCTTTGACATTTTCACCGACTATATCAGTTATTAATCAAACCTCTGGATACCCGGGAGATGTTATTAAAATTGTTGGTTCAAATTTAGGTGGCAACAATGTGACGGTCTTTCTCGGCTTAACAATATGCAAATATATTGCTGGTAACGATGATGAAATATCTTGCACTGTCGGAAATCATTCTACGGGACGAGTTCCCGTTTCGGTGTTCGTGTCTAATCTTGGAGCTTCAAACACAAATGTATACTTTAACTATGAGCTTAGCATCAAAACGATTGTTCCTTCACAAGGTAAGACTTTTAACTTTTAATGATCACATCAGTTTCTGGTACAAGTTACGGTTTGTACTTTCAAAACTGAGCCCAAATTTAAGTGCAGCGGCATGATTGTTATTTAAGTGATAAGTGTATGAGTATATGTAATGTATATGTATTGTTTTTATTCGTTCAGTTTGCTAAAGTCCCAAACGACCCTTAGATATCTCCTCGAAAGAACTTACCAATACTTCTGACTGGCGCAGAAAAAAGAGACATATGCAGATACAAGGGAATCTGGGTATCTTTGTGTTTCTAACCAGTTTATTTATAGATGGGTGGGAAACACTGAAAGGTTTTTTGAAATTTCAAGTGCCCCGGCCGAGAATCGAACCAAGGACCAGCGGATTGAAGAAATACTTTATCAACTATTCAGGAATATTATTTTTACTTATATCCTACTTTTATTTAAGGAAGTACAGGTGGAGGACAGACGGTTGTTGTATCCGGTACAGGATTTGAGAACACAGCAGTTGTAACTATATGCAGTCAAGTGTGCCTGATACATAAAGCTACATTTTCGAGTTATACATGCAAAACAATCGCTCATGAAGGTATTTCGATTAGTACATATTTTATGAACATATGTATTATCTTATATTCTGTTAAAATCAAATTTCTTTATCAGATTAATTTTAATTTTTTTTTATCGTTATTTACATATTTTACATTGTAGATGAGATCTGTGACGTTGTTGTCACGTTGAATGGTTTAGAAAGAATGCTGCCAAGAGCGTACAAATATAACGGCACTCTCACGCCATCAGTGACGAATGTAAGCCCAAGACGAGGAGGCACAGGCGGGGGGACGAAACTAACCATAACAGGCTCAGGATTTGGGTGAGTTATTGCACAAAATGTCGATATATGTTTTTCTTTTAATGAATCAATTATCTTTGTCATGTTTCTAAGAGCTTTTTAAGCATAGGCAATTGGATTAATCTATATTTGCAGATCAGTAAGTGGAAGTATTTCTGTTGAAATTGATGGAACTGTATGTCGCATATCCAGTGTTACTGAAACAAAAATTGAATGTTTAACTGGACGTCATGCCAGATCAGTGGATACACAGGTTGATGTAGTCGTCGCCGGATATGGTATCGCCAAAGAGGTAATACACGCAGAGTGTCTCTGTTGGAGGAATTGAGTTATATCGAAATTACATGCAAAAATATCTAAAATGACCAATTATTTTTAACTTTATTTTAGTAAGCTGCAGATATTTTCTTTGTTCTATGTTTACTTATATGTTGATGATAGTACAGTGAAAACTCAATAGCTATCAATTACATGTAAGGTTCGTCTTCGTGTAAGTATATCTAACTATATTTTAGTTTTTTTAAGAAACTAAGAAGAATACAATAACCGAAACATTTATTAGAATTTCTTTTTCACACTGAATATGTAAATACAAGCTAAATAACAAGTTGCATTGATAAATATATATATATCTAACCTGATTTTTATAATGCACGATGAAACATTAACTAAATAACTTTTCTTTTTAGTTAACATGATTATGTAAGAAAAAGTCAGTAAAACGCTAAAAATAATCTCATTTTTAAAATGTTGGCGTAAGATCTCGATTCAGCTATCAAAGCGAGACAGATTAAAAGAGATAACTGCGTTGGTTTTACATATATTTATGTCTGTCTCTTGTTTTCTATTGAAATTATTTCCTTTGCCCTTTAGTTTTCAGATAATGATGCAAGTTTTCGCTACATTGATCTCTGGTCATCAGTTTTCACATGGGGCGGTGAAGAACTACCACAGGATGGAGAATTTGTTGTCATTCCAAATGGTGTTACAATACTGCTTGATATAAATACACCTGTTCTTAGTGTATTATTGATACAAGGTACGATATAATATTGCATTATACATGTATTAGAACTATATTAAAAATGAAAACACTAACCGTATTTCGGAATGTTCGTTGTAATAACCTTTGACTTTTCTCCATAGGTAATCTCATTTTCGATGAAAAGGATATAGAACTGCAATCAAATATCATTTTAATTACTGATGGAGGTAATCTTCAAGTTGGAACAGAGGACAAGCCGTTTCACCACAATGCTTTAATAACTCTACATGGTCACGTAAGAAGCAAAGAACTTCCCATTTATGGAGCAAAAGTGCTGGCTGTAAGGAATGGTACATTAGATCTACATGGTATGTAAATATGTTCAAATTATGCGCTAATTCGTGATTTTGTTCAAAGAGTACGATAAAACATTACACAAAATGTTAAACGATCAGTGAAATGCGACTTTAAACACGTTCATTTTCCTGGTTTTCGCCTATGAAAATTTATTGAGTGATGAACAAAATTTAATGTAGGTTTTGCTTGAACAGGCACTCCGGTATCGCAAACATGGACTCGGCTTTCATCAACAGCGTTAGCAGGTGACGTAAAAATACATCTGAATGACCCTGTTGGCTGGAAAGCCGGAGATGAAATTGTAATATCTACCACCGGCAACTTTAAGTCCCAGGCTGAAAACGAAAGAAAAACTATAGTTGCGGTATCTGAAGATAAGCTGTGTCTGACATTGAATTCGCCTCTTGAAGCAGATCATTTAAGTTCAGAGGAGAATTTTGAAGGGACGGTTATCGCGATGAGAGCTGAAGTTGGACTTTTGACTCATAATGTAATTGTCAAAGGCAACGCAGAAACAAAACGGATGGGAAGCGTACTGCAGTGCAAGAGTAGAGTTAATATAGGTAATATTTTGACAGATGATTTTGTGATAAATATATATATATATATATTGGATATATAGTCAAACCTCCCTTAAGTGACCTTACAGGGGAAGCTAAAATTGATGTCTCTAAACTCAGGATAAATTTCTGTGATCTTTAATTACAATGGAAGAGTATATCTAAAGGTTTCATTTGTCAGGTTGTTGCTTAACTCCGGTATTACAGCAAGTACATTCACGATGTTTTATTTTTTCGTGTATGTTGTGTACCATTCCATTACGCGAGTGGACTGAAAGCGTGGTCTCGAATGTGACCCAGCGCTATACAGTACACAGCAAAGGTTATTCCTATATAAAGCCACTTTTTTATTATTTCTTTAATTCATCTTATGTCCCGTCTGTATGGAACATCAGTTTCTATGTAGCATGTAAATGCTTAGACATGCCTGTATCATAGACAAGTCGGCAAAATTACTCTTTTGTATATTAATTCTAATTTAACATGTGTAAGCATTTCCCGAAAAAAACAGGCATAAGCATTACTGTGAATGATATGTAATGTTATTTCAGTTTCAAAAGGACATGGTATCATAGTAAATGTTTTTGAAGAGAAACAAGCAAACACTTTTTTTTTATAATATGCCGTTTAATTAAGAAATATATATATTATAAATAGTTTATTTCGACTTACACAGAAATGTGGTTACACTTTCGACTTATACCACATACCATGATCAATTATCATATTAAACAGTTGTTAATTCTAATTTATTACGTGTATTTCAGATGAGTTCACTTCACAGACATGCTTCAGTGACGACGTAAGAGGAAATAAATTTGGGGCAAATATCATTGTTCATGCAGCTGCTTATAACTCGCTGTCAGCGCGAGTTCGAATTTCATACACTGAAATAAAATTTGCCGGACAAGCCTTAAGACAGGGGCGGCATCCTGTATTTTTTTATTTGAATGGGGACATGTCAACAAGTTATATAAGAGGATGCAGTATTCACAACACTTATAATAGGGCAATAAATATTCAAGGCTCTCATAATTTACTTGTTGAAAGAACAGTATTTTATGATATTAAGGGAGTAGGAGTTTATCTTGAGGATGGCATCGAAACTGGCAATATTTTGCAGAACAATTTAGCTGTACTCATTAAAGCGAGCTCACAGTTAGATAATGATGATGCTGTAGCTTCTGCTTTTTTGATCACAAATCCAAATAACACCGTGCAACATAATGCCGTGGCCGGAGGAACTCACTTTGGTTACTGGTATAAACCAAAAAGTCACCCAGACGGGCCGTCTTTCACAAAAACTATTTCTCCAAATAACATTCCTTTAGGTATTTTTCGCAACAACTCAGCGCATTCCTTCGGTAGATGTGGACTAAGAATATTTAAGAATTATTTTCCACATAATAATATTGGGCCAAAACCAGCACACTTCGAAAGCGTTTATTTATGGAACAACTACAAAGGCGTCGAAGTAGTCAATTCCTTTCCGATGCACTTTGACAATTTTGCACTTATTGATAACGAATTAGTTGGATTTGAATGCAATATGTTTTATGACGTATGCACTGATAAAGACGTTTTCACTATTATCAAAAACAGCCAAATAGTTGGAAACTCCAATCTCCAACCAAATGTACAGAATAATTGCACAAAATCAGGTATTGTCTTGCCATACGGTAGAGGTTTCAGAATACTAAATGTAACATTTATTAACTTTGCAAATCTCAGTTGCGCTGCACTACGATGGATTAAATTAAAATCATTTTCGTCAAATATCGGTGGTTTCACATACGCTACAGGACAACTAAATTTCATAAATGTTACAAACATAGCAGCATATGAATGGGAATGGGAGGGCATTATATATGATAAGGATGGGACAGCTACAGGCAAGTCTGCAAACTGGACAGTCTTGCCAAGCACTGGAAGCCTTCCGAATGACTGTGAATATGCTCCAAAATTTAGCGCTGGAATCCCTGCAAGTATGTGTCCGCCTCAATATAAATGGCACAGATTTGCGTTAACAACCAATCGTCCGTGGTATCTGAGAGGCAGAAATTTCATCATAAATAATGAATACGGTAACAGCTCTGTTACATACGCACATGAGAGGTTAACACACGATAAAGGTTGGATGTGTGCCCTGTTGGATGGCCGTTCTTACACAATCCATTTTCATCCCGAAGAAAGACGAAATAACCTGAGCATAAGCGGACGTTTGTATGATTTCGAGGTTTGATTCTATTACAAAAAATATCGATTCGATCTTCACTGACATAGACCTGGCCCCATGCTTATACAAGTTTCTTGAGCACAATATTATGCTCTCGTATTAAGAAGTCAATGCAAGATATATTTATTAACAAAGTCAGGTTCAAGATAAAGATACATACGCTCAAGAACAGACCTTCTGCTTATTGTTATGGAACTGATTTCATAAAAAGATATAAATTTACTTTGCTTCATATTTACTTGAGGATGATCTCGTGCTGAACCTGATGAGATTGTGTTCAGGAAACTTTTATAAGCACGGTGCCGGAGGGGTGAAATGTTCAATGTTCGCCTTATCTCTAAAAATAAGAAAATCAATAAATTAATGTCTGCCTTTAGATAGGATCAAGCACCTACATTAAGAACCAGATACTAGTGTAATCCAATAAGCCATGTGTAAAGGAGCTACCGCCTACATTAGTTCAAGGTATCACAGAGCATGTAGTACGACGACTGTCATAACTACTGTACAAATAAATTCAAATATTTATTAATAAGAAATCTGTACAAATCTTTCCGAAGTTATGTCATTCAGGTCTTCGTGGCCTCACGTCCAGCACACGTATTCATTTCTTTAGATGAGCAAGACATTGCCGTAGGTGTCAATATGTATTTCGATT
>JAUMHA010149607.1:0-17021 GCA_032359765.1 Saxidomus gigantea
ATCACTGTACAACTGGCTATCACAGTACAACTTGTTATCACTGTACAACTGGCTATCACAATTCAACTGGCTATCACTGTACAACTGGTTATCACTGTACAACTGGTTATCACTGTACAACTGGTTATCGCTGTACAACTGGTTATCGCTGTACAACTGGTTATCACTGTACAACTGGCTATCACAGTACAACTGGTTATCACTGTACAACTGGTTATCGCTGTACAACTGGTTATCACTCTACAACTGGTTATCACTGTACAACTGGCTATCACAGTACAACTGGTTATCACTGTACAACTGGTTATCGCTGTACAACTGGTTATCACTCTACAACTGGTTATCGCTGTACAACTGGTTATCACTGTACAACTGGTTATTACCACAGGTGGAAGGAACATACCTTTTACTCTTTTTTTTAAGCTAATGTCTTTTCTATGCATTTTAAAATTGATATCAGAATAAATAAAAAAAAATTGATTTTTTTTTTTTCTTCGTAGCTCTTTACTATAGTGGTTATCACTGTACAACTTCTTGCAGTTGCTGCTTGTACACCAAATGTCATCTAAGCTGTTTGTAGTTCATTACAAAATATCTGTAAGTTCCATTATATTTTGTTACTACACTGCACTGAACCCTTGTAAATATAGTAGAGCTATTGACTGATCATATATTTGCAAATGAAACACTAGGATTTTACTTTCTGCATGGAATCGCAATATGCGCCTTATCCATGATCTTTATTAAGGAAGCAGACGCAGGGGTTGTGGGTAGTTATTATTAGATTTTGTCTCATTATCAGATAGTTTGTGAGACAGTAGTTGTCTTTAATATTAGAAAACGTCTTGAATTAGTGAACTGAAGTAATTACGTGATTGGATAGGGAAATGGCTTTGCTTGCCAATAAAACTGGCTAGCGATACCACAGAATGAGGAAGAGAATTAAATTTGTTCATCTAATAACACATTGCTGTTGGCTGTTTTCAGGAATGGGGGCGGGGGGGGGGGGTATATGTGTACAGAAAGCAACTGTCTTCATTAGTATTTAAGTTAATTGATGCAAAGTTAAAGGATTTGGTACGTGCTATTGGTGACAGTGTTCAGTTTTTAATGGTAGCAAATGTTTTTAACAGTGACAACTGTATATACTTTGCAAATGTCAAAATCATTTAACGGTTAAGTCTATTGAGCACAATGTGCAAAATTAAAAAAAAAAATCAAAATTGTGGTATACTTTTCAGACCATTACAATATTAGATATCAAATTGAATAACGTCACAAATATGAATTTAAATGCTGTAACCAGTCAGAAATGATAATATTACAACTGAATGCATTAGAATACAATAAAAAATTATTAGAATTTTAGGATATAATATAATGTTGCCCAAAATTCTTATAATACCATATTGAACAACCCTTTTTAGTTATTGCGTTTCTTACAGGTTTATTTCATTTAACTCGATTTTGTTGTCTTTATCAAAATGGTTTTTAGTATAAAATATGTGTTATGTGATTTTGAATCATTAAAACACAGTTGGCTTACAGTCCATTTGTTAACCTCTGCTAGAATTTGATATAATGGAAAGGGAAAATGAATAACCTTGAATGAAATAATTGATTTGTGCTGATTAATTTCCATTAATATTTCAAATAAAACATGAAATTAATACTTAATAACCATTTCAGCTGTTTCCGTATTACTACTAACATAAGATAAAATAACATAAGATATGGTAAGGTAAGGTAATGTAAGGTAAGGTAATGTAAGGTAAGGTAAGGTAAGATAAGGTTTATTTTACTGATAACAGAAGGTCCATTAAGCATTCATAATTATGGAAGTATTACCTTTCTCATTAGATGATTTTATTGCTAGTTTTGATATGTTTAAGCTTAATAACATAGCAATATCCATTATAGAGCTCTAATGAGCTCAGATTTATGATGGCTTTATGACAGATAATAACTTGTTACCTTTGATGTATTATTAAGGTGATCAGTGAACACATTTTGTTGGATATATTCACAGATTGAATAGAATCCTGATAATTTGTTATTTGGTTTTTTGTTGTCAAAATGGCATCAAAACTGGTCAATTATTCAATCAATACTTTTAGCTCAGAAAATAGTTAAATCGTATATATGTGTGTATGATACTGTCCAGTCAAGAAAGGTGCTTTCAATGCTTTAGCCCTGACTGCACTTTATTTCTAAAGTGGATTTGTCTCTGGCATCTTTATCAATTTACTATATATATGTGGTACCATTTATTGTTCAAAGGGGTACTTAGTGTAAATTTACTGAGTGATAAGCAATTAGTGGAGATCATGATCTGTACAGGTTGCAAAGACAGATCCAGCAGCATAAGGATGCAATACATACAGTTGTACAAGATATCAACTTCTTGAGAAATTGCTTATGTTAAGCTGATTGTTTTTCGTTAAGGATTACTTTTTTGCTCTTTTATAGAATCAAATGTTTAGGTTTTCAAACAATCTTGGTGAAACTGCCAAAATGTGCTTCTGCATGAAGTTGTGGGCAATGGTAATAGGTCACACTTTTAGGTTTAGATACACCGTAGACTACTGGGCAAGCTGGCCATAATCTTAAAAACTAAAAGAAGAAATATTATCCTAAAAAACATCTTCATATTCTATATACAACAACAACAACTAATCATAGATTAGGCAGCAGACAGTGCATAGTCTGGTAACTATAATATCAATGACACTTTATCTGAAAGAAAACTGCTGTGTCATACCATTTCTAAGATCGCCTAGGATTATGGGTAACAGGTTGTTTATTTTAATGACATTTGAAAAGATACCACAGTATAAATTGAGATTTATGACTTTGAATCCAATCTTTTTAAACTTAACTTTAGAGCACAATGAAATAACATAACAAAAATGAAAATTGGTAAATTAATTGTTTTAAAAATTTCAGTCATCATTTCAACCTTATGCACATTGACTCAAGATTCCACTGAAGATATTGGAACCCATGGCCTCTGGGTTAGGAGTCCAGTACTCTACCCCTAAACTACATACATGTAGTGGAAACAAAAAAGAGTCTTGCAGAAAATCTATTAAACTTTGAATTAAGTGCAGCGTTATTATATAGGGACAAATTCTACATTCCATTTTTTTTGTAGAATTAGTCAATAATAAATGGGGAATGCTTCAATACAATACAAGTAAGCTTGAATGATTCAATCCCCATTAAAGCCTGAGGGACATTGGCATTTTCAGAGAAGGTGCAGTCTAGTTTTATAGAAACATTCACAGATAGTCTGTATTGTCAAACGAACATAAAGCACCCTAAGTCTCGTTTGCCCTTATGTTCTGAAGATAATGAAGGAAAAAAACCACGCAGACTACATACATCAGTCGTTACATTTAAGCTTGACTGTTGAAGGGAAAAGAAGCACTCTAACAATTGCCCTTGGGCCCCGTGTCGCCATTGCAGCGTCATTAAAGTTATGTGTGCAAGTCACAATCATCCACGTATCTGACGGAAAGCAATGGCTGGATCGATTTGAAGCTGAATAAAAGTCTTTAGGGGTATCAAACAATCAAATTACATAACTCTTAATTGAATTTAATGCAAATAATGGTGCTTGTTTGACTTAGAAATATTTGCTTTAACTTTCATGTCTAAACCTGAATCATGCATTATCTAACAAATTGAAATTGATTGAAGCTCTCACATAGCTTTAAATTGTGTTCAGGACTGTCAAGCAATCAGGTAAGATAACTCTTAACTTGTTTGAATTTTATTACAAACTATGGTCTTTATCTGACCTACTGTACTATAGAATATATGCAGCCTGACCAAGACTTAAACCATTTCAGTGAGTAAAATCAAATTAAGCAATAGCAGGTGTTGGAGACTAACCTTGTGTTTGCGATCTTTATCATCATTACCCTTTTTCATATTTTTTTTTCAATGTCTCAATAGCTATTTAAGAACCGTAACTTTGACGAAGGAAATTTATGAATTTTGTCCCTTTTTCAATTTATATTTAGTCAATTCATATCTTATTTATGTTTTGTTTGCAATACACCAACATGTGCTAGATAAACAAAGGAAAATATGAGGCACTACACTATGCAAGAATCATAACTCTTCTTCAGAAATTTTCTTCATTTTAAAAACTGCCTGTTTTGAAATATATTTTGAACTTTGTTGAAAAATTTATATATTATGCTGGATGGGACATATTTGACTTTTCATAGAATCAACAGTTATCATATGGAACATGTTTTGTCTAATAAAGTGTATGAATTTAAAGGCTCTGTCAACAGCTCCTGAATACTGAAAATCAGACATTTGATGCAAATACTGACACCTTTAGACAACACTGACAACAACCATTAACACAATATTTCCAGTTTAAAACATTTACTGTTGACCCTCGTTTGCTAACAGGCCCTTGTGGGACTTGTTGATTGACCGCATGCCAAAGATTTTTCATAGTCAAAAAGTAGACATGACTTGTTCAAATCCAGTTATATTGACATCTTAATAGAAGGCCTAAAATCGACATTGCAAGCAAAAAACAAAATAATGAAATCCAGGGGCAAGTTTCAGACAGGATGACTCCTATGCATGACCCCTTTTAGGTGGACCAATGAAATTCCTACTTTCTTGATAAAGCTCAGTCTTTTTGCTGATGTTCACAACACAATCATTCTGGTGAAACTGAAAGTTGGTTGGCATCATGTGCAGTGTTTACAAAGGCACACATGTATCAGTGTACCAAGACATGCTGGTTCTCTGAAGGATATCTTGTTACAGTCAAACTTGTGAACAATGGCCAAGGGAAACAATGATAATGGCCATTGTTCACTGGTGACCTTTGTTCGAAGGTGTTGGCAATGAAAACTGTGACTCCAAATTGTGAAGATGTTCTGCATCAAATAAACAATCAAGCAATTAAAAGAGCTGATTTTTGGCAATTACCAGACAGTTTGAGCGGATAAATTTCACATGTGTGCTTCAGATGTGAAGGTGACAATTAAATGTTAGCACCTCTTTTCATTATCAAAAGCATCTTTGATTATTACACCTGTCGTGGTGCAAACAATTTTACAAGAAACAGAATGCTTTGATTCCGTCAGCTGCGAAAATTTCAGTGGCTGTTGTTCACATCACTGACCCGATGACAGGATGCAAATTTGGACGGGGGGAGTTCAGACTGGCCATTGTCCACAGGTGACTGCTAGTAACAGGTGACCGTTAGCAAAAGTTTGACTGTACATCAAACTTGTCATATCGATATCATTAATGTGCTAAACTGGCCATCTGCAGACTAGTTCATAGGTCCAGCAGTTTATGCTCTTGACTACAGATCTTGGGGTCCTTGATTTGAATTGGGAAATTTCAGAAACACTTTACAGTGTTTGCCTCCCATCTACAGATGAACTGGTTAGAAACCCAGAGGTAGTCTCGTCTGTATCAGTGGGCATGTAAAAGAAACAAAGAGTCTATTAGTAAAAAGAACTTAGCTCTTTGCTAAATGTGAAAATGAAAAATAGAAACAGTCTGGTGATAACATTATGAGAGTAGAACAATAAACAACTGCCAAATAACTGCTGAACTGCTGTTAAGCAGTTACTGTTTTATTCATCAATTTTCTATAAATATTCCTTTGTTTTTGTTAGCAGATGTTTGTGCATAAAACATTAAGAGAAAAAAGTTGTTTTACTAGTAATGGTTTGTCATCAGAAAAATAAAAACTCCAGCCCATTGAATGGAACTTAATTTAGTATAGAATTATGATATACATATACACACTGTGACCAATTGATTGCAGTAAATATATCAAAATTAGCATTTACCTGATTTAGTGTCTGAAATTATTTTTTGTAAATCAGCATTACCGTATGTACTGACTCGATCAGTAAATACTCATTGATTTACCAAAGTTAAAGTGCAGGCAATACTGCGCTGCGATTGGACAAAAAATAATTTCAAACACAAAACTCATTTACTGCATGAGGCTCCACTTTCAACAATTTCTTGCCCGATTAAAGAAAAATCACCTTATACATAGAACCTGTTGAAAATAATTCTTTGATTATTTTCATTGCACCATTAATTAATTATACATGTTATAATTATGTTGCCCATGCATCACAGATGTAAATTGCAGTCACCCATGCATTACTTATACGAGATCTTTTATGATTTTAATCATATTTCCTGTGTGGAATAGATGGAAATAAATGAAAAGGCGTTATGGTTGCCTCAGTTCATTGTATACTGGATTTACAACTAAGATAAATTCTATTTGAGACTTCCACCTGGAATGGGCAAGTTGCAGTCACATGACAAGCTTCATAATTATGATTAATAACATAGACTATTGTTATATATATTTGTTGCAAGGACATAATTATCTGAAATAAATATATAAAAAAATTGCTGGTGAAGTAGTCAAAATGTTAGAATTACAGTAAACTTTAAAACTTTATTATGACTGAAATATGCAGTTCAGCAATTTTAATGAAAATTAATCAATGAGTATCATGTACAGTAAACTCATGTTATCTTAAACTTAGTGGTAACAAATTCTGCAATTTAATGTCAAAGTCATTTGCAAGTCCTCTTGTACATATAGACTAACAGCACTTAAGTTGAATTCTTCTGAAGTCAAACCTCAGAAACCTGCCCTAATACACTCCAGCCTAGGGGTGGACTGGTTAATTTTTACATTACAGACATTTCACAAGGTTGCTACACAACAAATTATTAGCCAGCTCATAAAATTGTGAACAGGTAAAGTGAGCTTGTCAGCAAATTTTGTTAACATCTTTAAGACTTGCAACATTTTCTCGTAAAAACAATGAAAAATAAAACTTGAATGAATAAGACCAATCAGTGGGCCTTGATAGCTCAGTGGTTAGGGCATTCACCTCCGGAACGGGAGGTCCTGAGTTCAAATCTCAGCCTGAGCATGATGTGTGTTATGGGGCAAAGACACTGATGCCACACATGCCTCAGTCCACCCAGCTGTAAATGGATAACAGTGATGAAAAACTCGCTGCCTCAGTGACATCTGGAATGAGTGTTCGAGAGCGATTCAATAAGCTGGGAAGCTTTCTTTGTAATCAAACTAAAAAATAATTTGTATAAACTAAGACCAATCTTTAGTATAAAATAGCAACAATGTGGTTGGGAACTTTTTCTGGAGCAGATTGTTGAGGAAGATTCTACAGTAAACCATGGCACTCATCCTAGGACTAATTATTATTATCTTTGCCTTGATCACTAGTTATACAACACAACATTCTGACTGTTTAAACCATAGCATTAAATTGACTTTTTTGGTATAATTAGTGTAATTTCTGCTCATTAACCTCTGCTAGAGGCTTCATACATGTTGAAATTACCATTACCTTATAAAGACTTGATAGCAGCCGACAGTCTGATAAAAGAGTACAGATACTTTTTCAAGAAATGGCTACATATTGCTTGTGTTTTAGGTACTCTTCATTTCTGACAAAATCTCAGCTGACATATTCTTTCCCAGGAAAATTTTATTCTTCAAGGATAATTTGTTTAAACAGTCTCGTATGAATAAAGCCAAAGACAAAGACAGATCAAAAGAAGAAAGTATTTTAGGATCAATGGATATTCGTTGTCCTTCATCCATTGTCCACAATTACTTCAAATGATATCTCTTCTTATACCATGTTGCACTGACCCTGTAAATTTTCACCTTATTTCACATGAACGTTCTTCTAATGGTCATTTACCAGAAAAGTCAAATGCAGAAATCTTGCTGCTTAGCAACTAATAGAAAAAACTTCTCTTGCAGTAACCAAATGGCCCAGATGATGTGCAAGTATTTATGATGGCATAATGTGTTTGTCCTCTACCATTCTGTTAAAATCATTACCTAGGTGAAAATTGGCCCTGCCTTAATATGAAACTATATATTTTGACAACATCTGATTGGGTCTTTGTGAACCTTACCCTGACTGTTGTACTGGTGAGTAATATCATGGTCCTTAATGGTCATACATGATTTTAGCTCAAATTTAGATGGACAAAATTTTGTCCAGATATCAGATGCTTTGGTAGAATGATCTTAATTTCTTGCATATCAGATTGGCATTTCCTGTGATTTTGCCCATGCCGGAAAAACCGAATTGGCACCCCTCCTATGCCAGATGACTCTCGTGAATTACTTATGACGTAACGTTATAGACATTGTGACGTCACTTACCTAAACACAACATCGGAATGTTGTTTGTGTTTATGATGATTTATGATTTTGATAAGTTTGCATTTAGAAATCTACTTTAAAGTGCAAGACAGTATGCAAGAAAAATATTATTACTAATAGAATAATGATACATGTTGAGCCCAACTTTTCTATCTACATAATGTCTAACAACATTAGTGTATGCCTTTCTTTCATATTCATGTCGCTTTGTTACAAAGAAGTGTTGCCGCAATTTGTAAGTTTTTCAATGTGCCATATTTTTTTATTTAGAAATTAATGATATGAATGTTTCTAATAAAAATTATGGCAGCTGTTAGAGTCACTGACTGGAAATCACTGTTACCTCTCATAGGTTGAGGGTTATGGGTTCAAGCCCTGCTACTGACCATGTTTCTTTATGAGAGAAAGTTGGCAGTTTCTTATGGAGGAAAGGAGTCTGGTACTGGTTCCTGAGCAGTAGACCCAGGCAGGATTGTTAGGTAAACTGCCAACAAGTTAAAATGACCAAACATATGGATGAAATGGGCATTAAACTCCTACAACAACCAATTATGGTCAAATTATGGCCTATTATATATTTTTCTTGGTATTATGAATTCTATAAGTAATTATAACATCAAAAGAGATCAGTGATCACAGTTAAAAAACAAGTGGAGGAATTTCTTTCAGAATATTTTGCTGCATTCAGGGAAACTAACCATTATATATAAGAAACAGTGTTTTGTATGTAAGAGTACAGCAAATAAAATCCTCCCCATCCTTTTGTAATCCCATGACAATATCTCATTTCTATATTTGTCAACAACACGAGTTAAAGAAATGTTTTAAAATAGTGCAAATTTGTAATTATCAGATAATAGGATAACTGTTCTGTTTTTGGGACCCTAAAGTTGCATTATTGTCATTTTTGTTTGATAAATTGGCCTTTTGGAAGCAGCTAGGAGAAGAGCTATTGTATTTAGCTGCCAATGACGTCACAGAAAATCTCAATATAGTTAGGAGGCTGTCTTGAATTACTGAATAGAACTCTGTCTGATTTATTAGGCTTTAATGCTCTTGAAACCGTGTTTCTAGCCATTTAATACTTGCAATTTATCTTACATTGCTGGTAAATTACTACTGGAAACACAGTTTATGGACATATGAGAATTTTAGATAGACAAGTACCAGGTTGACATCTTAAACAATTTCATCTGCTGATTAAATTCTGCAGGGTATGTGGCAAAAAAGGAGTAATGCAGTCTGGGGAGACAATAAATCAAGTTGAAGAGAAATTATTATTCACTTGATTTAGAAATTATTGTAATAAAATGTAATAAGTAAAATAATGCTTATAGTATGGTATGAGTCTGCCTGTGGTTTCTGTGACCTTGACCTCATTGTGAAGGTTACTGATACTTTGATGAATGATATTTGCCATCATGGCTTTCTTGTGTTGTAACATTGACAGTCATAACTGCCCTAACAACCACCTGAGTTAAGCACCATCCTGACCTATGCGACCACTTTAAATTCCTCCCTTGTAAATATCTAGTATGCAGTCTAGTGGCCCTCTACCAAAACTCATGAAAGCATTACCCCTGGATCAAAATTGACCCCATCCTTGGGTCACTTGATTTTACGCAGGTTTCTATAGGAAAATATTTAAAAACTTTTTTCACTGAAACCACAAGGTTAAGAGCTTAGATATATGGTATGTAGCAATGCCTAGTGGACCTCATCCAATATTGCCCAAATCATGAATATCTTTAAATCTCTTCTTGTCTCAGACCACAAGGCCAAGAACTTAATTAGATATTTTTCTTACAGCATTGCCTCTAGTGGGCATGTACCTAGAATGTTCAAATCCAAGTTTAGCCTAGTTGAACCAGGTTTTTAAATTCTTTAAAATGCTTATAGAATTTAGCATGTTAGTCTTTGTTAGACATATTTTTATTCAGAATTTATTAAATGTTTTAGCATCAAATTGATTAAAAGTTTCAGTACAAAACTGAGGTGTGAATGAAAAAATGTTTTATAATGTCATTTATGTAATGGTTTAGACATCATCCAAATGAAAGGGAAGTTGCACTGTTTGGAATGCAAGGAAAGGTTATTACTATAAGGCAATTAACACCTGTCTTACAAGGTGCCTGGTGTGTGGCATTAAAAGATAGGATTCTGGAAGTAACTATGCTCAGAAACAGTAAGTGTCCCACTAGTCAGAAATGGCTGGCTCTTTAAATAAGGGCCGGTGATACTATTAACAAATGGCGTTTTTTAAGAGGTGATCTACAATCTACTTATGATTAAATTGGTAAAGTGTTCTTACTAAGATTGGTATTAAACTAATACAAAATGTACTAATTGACTTGTGGATTTCAGAAACTCAGCAGTATCTGAAGTTGGAAGTGATATGATATACCGGTAGCACAGTGAAAAATGTTCATGTAAAATGGTAAGGTCCTGCAGATCTTGTTTGAAGCTACTAACTTCTCAGACTCTACTGCTGTTAAACACCACACAAAAAATGTTTTTCCTAAAGTTATATTAAGGGTAAGAATGAGTAGTTGGAAATGCTTATAAATGTTGAGAAAAATCAAGCAGATATCATTTGCCTGTATTGATCATGCACTTGGGGCCCTGTGTAATATTACCCCACAGCCTCATATATTATTTACAAACTTGTATCTGTCCAATGAAAGCAATCATGTCATTATTACACAATGTAGTAAATGATGTCAAAGTTCACTTAATTAGTGAATGTGAGTAAAAATCAAACAAAATTCCACAGAATGAAACAATTTTATACACCCTGAAGGCCCAGAAGCATTATTGTGCTACTTTATATGTCCTTCTGTCTGTCTGGTAATAAAGTCTAAAAATCCATGGAAAGCTCTGATGCACTAGTATAGTATGTTTTGGTTAAGTGATTAATGGCACAGTTTTTGCCCCTTGATTCTTCCTACGTAGAGTGAATTTAGCACATTCTTATGTCCTCATTTTTCAGCAAGCACTGGAATACCACCAAACTTCATGGGGAGGCTTTACTTTCAACAAGAAATTTCAGCAAATAAAGTTTATAGGGTCACTCTCAAGTCTGCTTCCTTAAAAACCAGTACTAGTGTCATATGAGGAAGAATGGTCGTGATCCAAGTGGAGCTCGAACCCGCAACCTCCAGGATGAGTGGCAGCACTCTTCTTGTCCTTGCTATTTCTCAGCAACAAACTTCACTACCAAGAGAAGATAAGCAAATGCTGAACATGCTATAGTAATGATAATAATGATAATAAGCTTCACAGTTTGGCAAGCCCAATCTTCCCTGTGGGCCTCTGAATACATACAATTTATGGCATTTACAGAAAAGTTATAACAGACATTTTTATATAAACGGCCACGAAATTAAATTAAAAATAAAAATGTATACCAAAGTCACACTTTTTATGTGTTTGCATCCTTAAGAATGCACATGCTTTAATAATTATGTCCTCTGCATTTTTGTACGTCAGGAACAAGGGATGCAGATTATTTACTGCCATGGTAGATTTTTGCTCTATTCAAAAAGATAGAAAAACAATTTTAATCTATAGTTATATATTGAAGAGGTACCCAGGTAATGATATACTACCCAGAAAGTAGCGTTACCAAACCCGATACCCAGTTACTTGAGTACTCGTCCCAGCTCTACTGGTAACACTAGTGGCATGCTCAATGCTTGATGATGTCTTTTGATTTCATTTCCTAATGTCATCCATAGAAATACCTCCCTTTGTTACTATTATTTATCCTAGACAAGAAGCAATGTATTCATCACCTGCACTGACTTTTTCTTGTACAGAACTTACATGGCTCCTACTGATTAATGATATTGTATGACAAGGAATCTCACTTTGCTTGTCATGTTGTTTGTCTTACAGACATCTGACTGGAATTTACCCTACATCTCTTTAATGACTTCTAAGACATAGTTTAAGACAAACATATCATAGGATGGATGGCACATTAATCACTTTGATAAATACCAAAGGACTTTTTTTACACTGATACAAAATGTATATTGATAATGATTTTCTTAGAAGATAAAAGATAAATAAAAAATAAGAATATCAGTGACTTAGACAGTCACTTACAACATTAAGGTTAGATGACAGATAACCAGGGTTTTGGTCTCAACATAATGACACTAGGTCCTACGTAATATGATCATGGTCAATCACATACAAGCATTTTTCGCACAGTCAGACCATGGTTATATGTTGAAAATGCCCAATTTTGTGATGGTGAGCCATGCGCTATGCATGGGCAGGAAGCAGGAAAATATAACTCATTTGCAAAGGATGACCATGGTCTTAGACTGATGGAATGATGATAAAGACTGTGGTTGATGATGCATAGTCATAATCCTGGTGACATTAAGCATAAATTCTAATCATGGTAAATGCTCAACAGGTCACATACTATGGTTAACTTT
Organism: Saxidomus gigantea; assembly: GCA_032359765.1. Lineage (NCBI taxonomy): Eukaryota > Metazoa > Mollusca > Bivalvia > Venerida > Veneridae > Saxidomus > Saxidomus gigantea. Next base: position 12,688 of record JAUMHA010149607.1, read on the forward strand.
AACTCTTACCATGGTCTATTCCAACTTTGAACAATAAACCTGATCAACCATGATCAAACATGCGTAATGGCTGAACTTTTGCTGATAAAATTTTCAAAAATTAACATAAAGATGGTAATGCCAGTCAAAAGGTCATTGTTTCTATTCTATGCCATAAATAGAATTAAATTTCAACAGATGACAGTAAAATTTACCATGGACAAGCTTTAAAGCCAAGGCAAAAAACTGACTTTGCTGAGTTGTGAATTATGTTAGGGTGAACAATCCCATTAGTATTATATCTGGAGAAGTTAATTAAAAAATTCCAATTTAATATCAGGAAGGAGATTATTTTGCATTCTATTTTCATTAGGGTTTCCAGGGACAACATCCTCTTTATGGTTATTTGAGCTGGTGGAGTGTGCATACTAAATCATTGATCAAAATCTGGTCTAAAGCAGCTTCTGTGGTTGGGTATTATTTCACCTCTTCAGGGACCTACTAAACAGTGTAAAAATATGTACATACTTTCTTCATAAGTTATTAATAGTTTTAGGAGGTCAAAGGTAAAGAAGAACAATGACTGGTCATTCCAGTATACCCCCAAAAACTGTTTTGCAGGGTATAATAAATGGGCTTTTATGATGTTGTGCATATTTACCACACTCGGCACTCATTTATTTTTGCCAATAATAATTTTGAAGACTTGTATTGCAATTTATGAATACCATTTGATGTTGGTTTTAGAAATTTTGCACTGGTTAAATTAAAAAGTGCCATATTGCACAAATTGACTTGTATAGAGGATATTAATCAGTCAGTAGAGTACTAGAGTGTCAGGTAAATACTATATGGCAGAACAAACATAATATGCAGCCAAATTGCATGGTAAAGGGATCTGTGAAAACAATATAATGCATTCATTTGCCAACAGTCCTGAATGAATTGATCATCAATTTGATCATTCACAAAATTGTTCCATCGTAGGAAAATAACAATGCTTCAGATTAATTTTGAGAAAAAAAACCTGTACATTTTGTATCTCATAATGCCATTAATAATGGTATAATATGTAATGGAAAGACAGAAATAACAGTTTAGAATTGATTTGTGCATGCAAATGTAATGGCATTACTTTTTATATTTCATTTCAATGCTGAATGAAAGTGCGGCAGGTTTCTAATTGGATCATGAATTCTATTTATCATATCCCCACAAAACCGGTCAGTTGGTTGGCTGGTTGGTCGATCCACTTTTATAACATTATAGGTAGTTCTAAATTGGAGTCAACTCTTCCTTCATTTTCCAAAGTATTGCCATGAATATTGGTACACAATAATCACCATAAGTAGTAGATTTGCAAGACACAATTTTTATGTCAATCAATGTCTTGCAGAGTTATGCCCCTTTGAACTTAAACTTTTCTATTGCATGATTTCATATAGCATAGGTAGTTTGTGGAGCAAAGGCCTCCTTCAGTTTTCAAAGAATTGCATTGAATATTGGCACAAACATTCACCACGAATAGTAGTTGTGCAAGACATGATATTTGTATCCATCAAGGTGTTGCAGAGTTAAACCCTTCCAATTTCATGTAGCTTAAGTTGTTTGTGGAGCATTTTAACTCGTCATTCAGTTTTAAAGGGATTTTAATGAATGTGTGTACACATAATCACTTTTCATTTTGCAGTGTAATCCTCCTACATTATAGTCAACTATTACCACCACCATAACCAAAAATAACTATTAGATTATTTGTGGTTTTTATCAGTGACAGCTCAAGTTTATATACCTTCACCACTTTTGAGAACAATGTGAAGAGAACACCTTCAAGGGGAGTGGGTTTGAGATTGTACTGCCCTGCAAGTATCTGGCATGGTTACAGTTGATTCCTTGACCTTGTAATATAAACCAGGAACATTAATATTAACAGTAATATAAACGTTGCACATGACCAGCATAAAAGCAGTTCCCAGGTAAAATCTTAAATTCTTTACTTGTATTTTAGTACAATTGCTTGTTGCTCAAAGGGAGCATTGACAGTGAAAAATTACTGACTGAATAGTGTTCAGTGCAAAGTATAATTAATATGCAACAAAAAACAGTAGGATGTTTAGGCTGATCATGATCTGCACTGGTTGCAGAGACAAAATCATTTTGCTGCATTAATTAGCATGGTAAAGATGAAGATAGAAATCAATTTTTGGTAAAGTGCCTATGAATATAGTGTGCCAGTTTCTATCTCAACCGGCAGTTTGATGGCGGTTTTCAGTAGGAGTTATGTTATTATATTGTCAGACTCAACTGCGAATGATTGTGTTATATGGCCAAATTGAAATGTGATTATCCAATAAACACTTGCACACACAGCCAGTGCGGTTATTGTCTTGACATATAATAATCATTGACTCCATAGGAAATTGTTCCAGGATGTAAATTATCATAGACTTCTATGTTGTGTAGTACCTACAGAGTTACCTTTTACACTCATTGCGTGTTCATCATTATGAATTAGTAGAAAATCGTATTTCTTATAATGTTGTGTTTTATAAATTGAATGGAACTTTTTCATCATACAATGTATTTTGCCTAATGCCCATCTTTATAAACTCATGTTTTGTTCAATGTTTTTGCATTTTTATAGAATAGAACATTTCATTCTGTGATCATGCTTTGATTTATATATAGTTATATAAAGAATGTTTTCATCAGAATTTGTAGTTGCATTAATGTGTAGTGTAACTATTTCATCAGTTTTACCTTGAGTCCTTGCATTGATATGGACAGGAACTTTGTCATCATTATTTGTGCTATTTGTATTGCATTGATGTAACGCAGGACTTTCACATCATGTCTTGTACTATGCCTTTGCATGAACATGAGGTAGACCCTTTGATCTTCTCTTGGAGTATGTCCTTGTATTGGTATGGGGCAGAAGTTTTCTTATCATGTCTGTGCATAATATGCTCTTGCATTGGTGTAAGGTAGAACTCTTTTTATCATGTCTGTGCATAATATGTTCTTGCTTTGGTATGGGGTACAACTTTTTTTATCATGTCTTGCATGACCTATATCCTAGCATTGACAAATGGAAGAACTTGTCATCATATCATGGACTATATCTTTGTATTGACATAGGGTAGAGCTTTTAAACTCATGGCCTATGTTCTTGCATTGGTACAGGATAGAACCTTTATTCATCATGTCTTGGCCTATGTCTTTGCAGTGGCATTGGGTGGAACTTTACTCATGTCTTGGCCTTTGTCCTTGTATCGACATGGGGTAGAACTTATTATCAAGTCATGGCTTACGTTTTGCATTGGTATGGGGTAGAACCTTTTTCATTATGTCTTGGCCTATGTTTTTGCATTGACATGGGGTACAACTTATCATCATGTCTTGGCCTTTGTCCTTGTATTGACATGGGGTAGAACTAATTATCAAGTTGTGGCTTACGTTTTGCATTAGTATGGGATAGAACCTTTTTTCATTATGTCTTGGCCCATGTCTTTGTATTGACATAGGGTAGAACAATTTATCAAGTTATGGCCTATGTTCTTGCATTGGTATGGGGTAGAAACCTTTTTCATTATGTCTTGGCCATTGTCCTTGTATTGACATGGAGTAGAACTAATTATCAAGTTTATGGCCTATGTTCTTGCATTGGTATGGGGTAGAAACTTTTTTCATCATGTCTTGGCCTTTGTCCTTGTATTGACATAGGGTAGAACTATTTATCAAGTTATGGCCTATGTTCTTGCATTGGTATGGGGTAGAAACTTTTTTCATTATGTCTTGGCCTTTGTCCTTGTTTTGACATGGAGTAGAACTAATTATCAAGTTATCGCTTACGTTTTTGCATTGGTATGGGGTAGAACCTTTTTTCATTATGTCTTGGCCTTTGTTTTTGCATTGACATGGGGTAGAACATCCTATTGTGTATTGGCATATGTCCATTGATATTGAATATAACATTTTCATCATTAATTGTCAAATGACCATGCCCTGAAATGGAGTAAAATATTTTCATCATGATTTGACTGTAACAGTGCATTGACATGGAGTAGAACTTTGTTTTCATCATGTTTTGTCCTGCATTGTCTTGGCACTGATACAGTACAGATCTTTCTCCTCCTATAAAGTTTTTATTTTTGTTGTTTTTAGCTCACCTGGCACAAAGTGCCAGAGTGAGCTATAAGGATCGCATTCCGTCCGGCGTCCGTCGTACGTCCGTCCACCATTTCCTTCAAACGACATCTCCTCTAAAACCACTGGGCAAATGTTGATGAGACTTTGCAGGGATGTTCCTTGCATGAAGCTCTATCAAAGTTGTTCAAAGAATTCCATTCCATGCA
>JAUMHA010149718.1:1977-12844 GCA_032359765.1 Saxidomus gigantea
TTTTACGCTATCACATTTAGTGACATGTGAATATAGCAGAAGCCAAGGAAATGGGGACAGTAGTTTTAAATCTTGAAGAAAATCCATGGTAACTCTTTTTTTAAGTGAATCCATCATCACTCCTGAAGAGAATCCATGAACTATCTTGAAGAGAATCCATCGTCACTCTTAGAGAGAATCCATGAACACTCTCGAAGAGAATTCATGAACACCCTTGAAGAAAATCTATGGTAACTCTTCCATAACTGAACTTGTTTTAATTCATGATCCATGGAAATCTTAATTCTACCACATTGTAAACTATGCTAAAAATAAGTATCTTATTTTTTTGTTACATGTACATTTATATTCCCTGATGATCCACACAGTTAATGTATTGAAAAAATAAAATTGATGACATCACATACTTAGTATATACCCCACTTGAACATCTTTTGATGTTTTAAAATGTTTTGTCTTAATACATTGATGTGTTTGCAACCACATAGGGATTAATCAGAAGAAAAAAAAGTTTTTTTTATAATTTTGAAAAATGTTTTTGAAAATATCTTGTAATGAACCATTAGGAATTGACAGGATCCTTTTAAAATACGTCTGGATTCAATTAAAATGAAAAAAAGAGTGAAATTGAAATCTTAAACATTAATCTTTATTTTTTTTTGATGTGGTATTGATATTTGATCGACACAACTACAAGAGATAATGATTATGGTTCTAATTTGGCTCATATTTCAAATTAATACTCCCGCGGTGTGCGGTGTGCGCAATATTGAAATAATGAAGTGGTTTGGAGCTTTCATTATTTCCGTATCTGCATGTCTTGCTGGAATTACAACCTTTAAATTGCTATGCTCAGTAGTTATATTGAAGTCACAGGTTGCAACATGCTGAAAATAAAGTCTCGTTATTGTAGATTTATTATTTTACGCCATATGTTGCTTTTCCTGTTTGCTGTACTGTAACAATTGAATGCAGCGCATGGGTGCATCGAAGCTCTGCTACCTCATCAGGTGGAAATTAATGGCTAAAAAACTAAACTATTTGTTCTGTAAAAAGCTTCAGAAAGGAGCTAGAGCTTTTTTTAGGTTTAATTCACAGGCTGTCAGTTTTGCTCTCTGGTGGCTTGAAATTGGCTCGCATTAGAATTTAATTTTCCCAGATACCAAGATTTGTCCAATTATCTTGAATGATTAAGCGTCTGCGCTTCCGTGTGTCTGTAAGCAGTCGGTTAGTGTTCGCACTTTGGAAGAAGTGTTGATATATGTACAGTCTCGAATATTTCAGACATATGAACGTGTTCGGTATTACATAGTAAACGCATACGGTCTGTATTTTAAAACATCTGATATACAGGAACAAAATCTACCGTATACATCCGAAATATACAAGACTGTACACTTCCAAATAAAAACTCCATTTTCCGCAGTGTCACTTATTGTATCCCTGAACCGGTTCATTAATGCAGGTTCCACTGTATTGTACAGAAATGCTAGACCTTGCACTAAATAGGATACATCAAAGTGACAGGAATAAATTCCTATGACCTTTTTTATAAAGAGAAACTGTTGACATCTCCTAATAAAAATTACAATAAATGTCTGGGTCGCTTCATTTGTATATTTTCCCAGGATGCTGGTTGGTCAATAACACCAATTTTACACCAGTGGTCAATAAGATGGTTGCAAAGAACATTGGTCAATATCTGTTTATGTTGTGTCCATTGACTTTCGATTTGATTTTTCTCTTGTTTGGTCTGTGGGTTTGGGTTTTATCTACATACAGTTTAACCTATATTGATGGTCACCTGTCTTAAGCAGCCAATACAGATGAAATTGCATACAGTAGCCATCTTATTTACCATTTATGTGACCACTCATAATGGGTCCCATGGTTGACTGCTGAAGTCAGGTGTGACTGTAAAAAACTGTCCAAATCCTGGACATTCTTTACTGTAGCTTATTGAATCACTCTAGAACACTCATTCCAGATGTCATCATGCTCGGGTGAGATTGAAAGGCAATAAGTTTTTCATGGCTTCTACCAATTTACAGTTAGGTGGACTGAGGCAACTGTAGCATCAGTTTTATGCACGTTAGGACAAACCATGTCCTTTGGCTGGGATTTGAAATCAGGACTTTGCCTTTTCCTCTAATGTAGAATATATATGGACATGGTACACACTGTGATTTATTCAATTACTAAACTTTCTGTGAAAAATGCTGGAATGGTACTCAAATAAAATGTGTAACAAGTCCATTTGAAAAATTTACTTTTTGTATAATTATCCTACTGTATTGTCAGTATGAAGAATCAACTGAGAAATTGATATTGGCAAGTTCAACTGACTACCAGACCAATTATTTTTTAGTGATATATACCATATATATCCTAATTGCTGCACCAATGTAGCCCCGTTAAATAAAGTCTAGCTTTGCTTGCATGCATGCGTACGTGCCTTTTGGCTTGCTCCCTCCTTGTGTGCAAAGTACATGTCCGTAGATTCTCGTGGGATTTTGAAAATAGCGAGGGATCGAGTTACAGTATTCAGTATATGTTTTTGAAAACTTACCAATAAGAAAAAAATGTATTTCAAACAGGAAAAAATAGTGTCAATATGAAAGAGTGCTGACAAGACGTTTTAGTACAGTAAAACTCCACAATTAAGGTCACCATTGGTTCTGTGACAAACTGGCCTTAATAGCATTGCGGCCTTAATTGCGTTTTATGTAAATTTCATACTTTCAGATAACTGTAGAACTTTCTATACACCCATTATAAATATACTTGGACATCCTCAGCTTGTCTGTTTAAACGAGTGAGTCAAGAAGGACATTTATGGTAATTTTCTTAACAAGCACATGATAAGAATTGTTTCCAATTATGCAATGAACCTTTAGGATAAATGTACCACTGATTTAATAAGAATGATCAAAAGGTTGCAAGTTAAAATCTGAATTAGGTACTTAATTAGAAAATATAAGTCTGCAAACCCCGTCACAGACTGCTTAAAAATCTTTGATATATCTTGTTAGATGTTTCTAGTAGATTTCACATTAATTCTAGTGTAATATTTTGCCTCGAAATCAGGAAGAAATTGGCAATACAGTCTTCTAAATCATGGGTATCATTTTTCACCAATGAAGACGAAATCCCCAGAAGAACCAAAATGGAGATCGAAAATACTAAAAACCATTATTTTATTAAATTGCGTAACCAAATAAGATTTCACGGCAGCTCGGTGAATTCATTAACAAGTCAGATGAGAGGTCCTTTAGGAATTGTGCAAGGAATGGATGGATCTCGCTTTATTAATCTGTAATGGAAATTTCTAATGATTTCTCCATAGTGTATAGGGAAAGGCAAAGGTATAATTTCAAAAGTAAAACACTAATATTTTGTAAGGAGAAACGTAATGAAGATGATTCATCAGAAAAACTGACTGAGTAAATCCGTTGTTCTTAAAATCAAAATGAAGGGTGAAACAATGGGTCTTAAACTTGATCTGGTTGATGAATAGGAAATTATGTTTCATATAGTAGTAGATCCTGCAACTCTTTGTAGATTATCAGAAAAAAAGTGTTAGACAAGGGATCTTCCTGACAGCCTTTGTGGTTGAGTTGTAAGAGTTACTGACTTGAAATCGCTGTAACCGGAGTGGCAGTCCACTCATTGAGGGTCCTTAATAGGTTGAAGCAAGCCCTGGTACTGATCTGATCTGAAGGGGCAGTTTCTTATGGCGGATGGGAGTCAAGTACTGGAGCTTTCCAGGAACAAGGGTTAGATTATAATGTCTGCCTGTACTTAACTAAAATACCATTAAAGCTACAGGCATTTATAAAACCAAAATAAAATAGTATAATAGGCATGAGGTTAGGTATAATTCAGTGTTTACATGACATAGAAATGAAAGATGCAGGACTTGAGTTTTTGACAGATCCTACAAAATTTGACAGAAATCACACACATATTATACAAATAATAACCAAGTTAATTAAAATGGCCTGGTACCTGGGCTAGGGGTATGTGTTGATATCATATCAATTAGCGGTATTGATGAAAGGACAGGTCATTAGTAGATTTGATATACAGTATCACCTGTCCTGTGTGTCTGGTTAGTGACCTAGGGTAATAGACAGCTGATGGACAGCTGTCATCTATTGGCTAATAACCAGAGGTCCTTTTACCAATATAACTAGTGTAGTGGGCAGTCATAAAAGCATCAACTTTGGTGTGACACTGTACTATGTCTATTAACTGTGATGTTGGTTGCCGACAGAAAAATGTATAGAAAAAGCAGTTATACTATTTATATATATACACAATTGAACCTGTATGAGTTTGTTGTCGCCGATGTTGATTAAAGAGCCACCTTGTATCGGCAGCATATTTGTTTTGTCCTTAAGCATTCGTTTTGAGATTACCATACTCTTGCAATTAACAGTCGTGTTCATTCTACAAGTTGACTTGTTGCTAAGTAACGCAGGTTCTGCCGTATGCTGCTTCTTCTGGACATTTCTTCTGAAACTAGGAAAATTAAAACTCCATGTGTCTGATTTCAAAGTCCTATTTTATTTTTCGAAGTTATTAATTTTTCCATTACTTAAATAGGCAAATATTTACTCTTCACAAAGAAGTGTGTAATACTGTTCTGAAGGCCTGACATAATAAAAGTTAAAACAGATACCCGTTTGGTATATTCAGATATTTCGGTTCTTTACCTCATGTTCAGCTAGAAAATAGAATCTAAAGGGGGTATATGTAAATATTTATTCAATGTTTAAGTGAAAAGCTGGTGCAGACTGACTCAGGTAATCGCACGATATTAATTGTTAATAAAAACAGTTATTAAAAATAACTTGTATCAGAATGACTTTTTAACTTCTTATTATGTAAATTGAAAATGTTTCTTTTTTTCATTTTTCATTCTGTTTCATTTTTCATTTTTCATTCTGTTTCATTTTTAAGACGTAATTTATGAGAATGAATTACTCATTGTTATACTGTATTTCCATTGCCTCAGTGCCTAGAGGAAATTGTTCAGGTGATTTACACTCTTTCACATTTATTAATTATACACGATAAATATTATACCTGTCAAAGTCAGTTGCTTTGGTCATTATTTGAAAAACTAGAGCTATTTTCAGCCTAGATTTGGGATACACCAAGAAGACTTGGTTACTTCCCCTTATCCAAACATCCCCATTTGCACAAGTGTCAGGAGCAGAAAAGATTATTTGATTTTGTAGAAATGTCAATCCATATAAAATTAAATGATAATTCCTGCTAATGTGATATACTTTAACTAAAATAATTAATTTACAGAACACTCGAGACAATCTGACAGTAAATTGCCATGCAAAAAGTGTATATCAGTAAGTAAAGCAGAAAAGATGTGGTTACTTCCCTTTTTATAGATTCCACCATTTTCAGGAGTAAACACTCTGTAGAACTTTTGAATATTTTTCTGTTATAGAGGAAAGATAGAGGTATGGTTGTAATGAAAACAGTCCTAAATGTAAGATTAAATCAGGTTTAAAATATATGTGTTACATATTCATACCAAATTATGCTGATTTCATTTTTTAGAAATTAAAAATCTAGCTTTTGACATCCAAAGTTATGCCTTGCCATAGACTATTCTACTATAATTTTCAGTTTGTTTAACTTCAATACAGTACTAAGAGACCTTAATGTTAATAATAAATTCTACAAAGTTATCAAATTATGTACCAGTTGAAAAATGCGCGCTCACAATTCACCAAATTTTTACCATTTATCATAAATAATATTCTGAACTCCGATATCTGGTATTTTGCATTTGTATGACAGACAATTTTATATATAAAAAGGATTTAAGAGATTTGATAAATAATTTTTGTGTGAAATTTGGTAACAGATACAGAACATCGTAAGTAAATGGTTTGGGCAGTCGAGCGAATGATGTCCTTCATAAAGGCTTCTTCATATAATCACCTTCGGAATTATCATATCAATATTACGTAGAGAGATATCGAGATCCGCTCTTATTGTACTGGCTTCATTTATTTCAGTATAAGTCGTAAATAAAAATTATGAGTAAATGTTGGTAGCATATTACTTGTTACGTCTTGGTGCTGATATGACGTCATCAGAAAAGTAATTGATTGGTTTTAGTTTTCAAAGTTATTGAGGTTGACAGTGACCTACGGTTAGAATTTTGCATCAGAATGGTTTGAATAAATAGAAATTAAGGTCTGAATAAAAACGACTTCAAACTGAGAGATTTTTATGTTTTTCGCAACCATGTCAACAACTCTGTATTTTGCCAGTTTCATGTTACAGTACACTGCGTAAACTATATCATTATGCTAAGTTGTCACCTTGCATATACATGTAAGCTACTGGTTTAATACCTTAAAAGATATGAAAGTGTTGCTGCAGCAGGGGGAAATTTAAAGGGATCTGAGTTTGAGTTTCCATTGTTTGAAAGACAGCATTCCACCTTGTAATCTAATAAAGTTTGTTCCTGTAAGCTACTTAAGACATTGCGTTCTGTCAACATAATCCTGTTGCACAGCTGCGTAGGTTGAAAATAAATGTCTCAGGTGGCATATCCTTACAGGAATAAATCCAGATTTTCTTCCTGATGATATGTTTCATATAATGATTACAGCATTATGTATTGTCACGAAGTCATCTTGTTACATGCACCTGAATATGTTCCTCAAGATGTCCCCACATCCTCATCAGAATAAAAAACATTTCTTTCCTCAACTCGCTAAATTTGAACCCCGCTGTACGGAAACCAACATTTGTCCTTTGTGAATAGTATTAATTCAGATTAGCCGTCACTTCTGCACAGTCTGATCTTGGAGTCCACAATGTTTGTTTATCCATCGCAGAGCACCTGAGAACAGTCATGTGACAGGTGACGTAACAGATATAATCATGCATACAGGACAGTTTACAACTATTGCATAAAAAAGGTAGATCAAGCGTGCAAAAAAAGGATTTAATTCTTAATTGTTATCCGATGAATTCACACTATGATAGTTGACTTTCTGTGTCACTGTCATATTATCCTAACTGAACTGTAGCGTTGTAATACTTGAAGTTACAGTAAAGTTCAACATGTCTGTTTTTTTTGAAAATCTGCAATGAATGCGGAGATGTTGGTTTTCCAACAGCTGGGCTCGTTTGAAGATTTCCTTTTCACTTTCATTACAAAGGTAGATCAGGGGATCATGTCATGTTTATACAGTCTAAATAGTGAAGAACAATTATACTATCAAATGTTTGCATATCGCAGGAAAAGCATGAATAGTTTATATTGATCATTATAATAAATAGTGTCACAGAGAAGGGATATTTCTATGCCGATTACGCTCCCCACTCGGAAGGACCGTTTTGCGTTCACCCGAGAGCTATTGATATTTGTATGACTGATTGATTAACACTCGCTGGACGACAAAAGTATTTTGACGGGGCTCGGAAATATTTTTGTTGACTCTTCAATTGACAACAGCTGTTTTAGTGAAAAAGGTGGACGATAAAAGTCTGTAGGGGTTAATTATTTGATTTCTCAAAATTTTGAGAGATAAAAATTAGAATGAAGGATTAAAAAGAAAATCAACAAATATTTCTACAAGGAGATTTGAATTTAGAGGAAAAGAAAATTTGCTGTAGTGGTATATAATTCTGTTGAAATTTAAGAAAGGTATTAGTGAAAGTTTGTGAAAACAGTGGTGATGTGACATATTGCAATAAATATTCATGTCATTTTTAAAGTAATGTTATAATCATCTTTAGTCATATGAGAAGGAAGCTGAAGTAATGGACAGTTTTTGACAACAAAATATAGCGATTAACTTTCACTGGATTAGTATAATTGATATATATGGTATCTTTTATAACAGTATCGCCAAAAAAGGTGAAACATCAGGATTATGCTGTACCATTTACAGTTTAGGTTATAGTGATCATAAAAAACAGGATTGATTACATTTATAAAGAGAGGTAAAACGTAACTGCTTATGAAATTTAAATTTTAGATTTTTCTAAAATTTATAAATATTTTTATGTTCTGCGCAAATATGCTTTCAAATAATTATGGAAATACTATAATGCAGAGGAAATGAAACAACATAATAGATATTAATTGAAGGAAAACAAATTGTATTGCATAATTTAATGTTGCATTTATGTAATATGGTCTGGTTGTACTTTTTGTTGATGTTTATCAATATATTTAATTTGTGACAAGATAATTGAATAGCAAGATATGACACTTGTTATGTCTGTAATTGAACCGTAAGGAAAAGCGTTAGGTAAAACCGATCTTGATTGTAAATAATTAAACGCTTATCATTTCGTTGAAATGAATATGACAGTTGCAAGTATATCAGGAGCCCCGTGGTTATTTATTCTATTTTTCATATAACTCTTAGGTAAATGGTTTTGATAAAAGTTGTTGAAAGGCTGATATTGATCTTGTGTATATTTCCAATGATCCTTTTGGAAAAAGATATGACATCATCTGTAGCGATCAAAGATTGAACTAGTCTGGTATCGTGTTTGAGAAATTTTTTTGCAGGAATTATGAAAGTTTTTTTTTTTTAATACAATTTGTTTTCATTATTTTGAAACTTTGAAAAAGTGAAGCTAAGACAGTGGTCAAAGTAAATTGAAAGAATTAAGAAGTGAACAACTTGCTGAAGAAAGAAGTTATGCTCATGGGTATTAAGGGGGTTGTGATGGGGCAGCAGATATGAGAACTGGTAAAACTGGATCATTGTTTTAAAGCCTTAAATGGAGTAAAGTTGAAAGGCATCAATGTCAGGAAGAAAAGACATTATTGAAGAAAGGTTTTGCACTTGGACATAATAGAGAGGGATACAGTAAAGATGTAACTGATTGCAGCGGATATTTGCATTGGTAAAACTGACAAACGGAGAGGACAAGGTCTGTATATAGACAGTACAACTGTCGGCGGTCTTAAACCTGTCATGTGTGATATCTCTATTGACAGTCAGAGGACAGAACTGTTAGACAGCCATCCAGTAAAATACATCCAAATAAAGAACGAGGTGCAGTAATTAATTTGAGAATGGAGGAACTGATGGATTAAAGTGTTAGATCTTCGGAGATTAATCAAGAAAAAGTGTCAAAGCATTCGTGAATTTCAGAAATAAAGAGGATTTTACCATTGCATGAAATTTAAATTTGGATTTGGATGCCCCCCCAAAAAAAACCAAATCTTAACTGAAGTTGTAAGTGTTACTATAGTGATAAAGGAATATCTGATTTTGTGAAAAGTGAAGAATGGATTTTAATGCAACTGAGGCAATTTCTGGTGATTTTTTTATAAATCCATAACATGTGCAATTAAAGTGAATTCGACTTAAGGCAATTTCTAATTATTTCTGTGATAAAATTAATCTCTGTGACAGTGACACAAGTTTGATCAACATTTAATATATTTTTCAGTGAAAAAATTAAGACGCCCTTAGGTATTAGAGGAAAAATTGTAGAAATATTCAATTGCCAGCTTACAGGGCTCATAGTTCATGCAACATCTTTTGGGATGATAGGGTACATGCTTTTACAGTGAGTGAGACAAGAGTTGTATATTCTTTTAAATCTTCCATACTGAAGAGCACATAACAATAATTAACATATGTACACACATACAATACATATGAACAAATTTGAGGCAGTATCTATTGAAGGTTTAATGTAAAAGAGTTATAATTCCTTTATTTCATGTAAGTTACAAACAGTAGGGCCAAATCTCAATAAATGCATGGCATCTGAAAAGTATGTAATATATTTTATAAAATTCTTCTAAATATACCCATAAATATATGTCACTTTGTTTTGGTCAATGTACTTTAAGCAAAAGAATATATATTGCACTGAATTTTGCAGTGTGATGTTTGTACCTAAAATGACTTTGCGTCACTGTCTACTGCCATACTGTTGACAGGCTTCAGGAAACGATCAATTGGGTTTTTGCAGGAAATTATCTTCTTTTTTTCGTCTGGACTTGATAACTGTGCAGTGTCTGGTTTTATCCATTGATCTTAAAGTCCTTCTTTATTTATATGTTTCCATGTCGTTGTTTGCTTTGATCTTAAAAGTCCTTTTTTATCCATATGTTTCCATGTCGCTGTTTGCATTTTAATCCATGTCAAATGGTGTTCATTCAGTCATTTATGGCAAAATTAACAAACTAATTATGCATTAAAATTTTGCACTTCTGATCAAATCTCTATTGAAGCAGCTGTATATCTATACAGTGATTTGAGATTCTAATCTGATAGCTTTTTTATTAGACCCTAGCTTTTGTTAAGACATAACCAGGATGTTACAGACCAATAATTAAAACCGCCACAATGAGTGTGATTGCCCTGAGTTTGAGATAAGCAGAATCCAATGTAAGGAAATATAATCAGAATCCAATGTAAAGAAATAACCAGAATCCAATGTAAAGGAATAACCAGAATCCAATGTAAAGAAATTACCAGAATCCAATTTAAAGAAATTACCAGAATCCAATGTATATGCAGATTTCAAGCTCAAAAAAACATTTACATGAAAACAAAACAATTTGAAAAGAACTTGTAACTTGTTTTGTGTTGAACCTCTGAGATAATTGTTTTGTAACAGAAATGCTATTTTTTGTTTTTCTGAATCTTGCTGGGGTTTTAATAATGCGCTGTTGATTAGATTAAGGCAATCAAGATTGTATGAAACATTAATTGCAGATTGTTCTTAGAGCTTTGCTTGTGCAGTGGCGTGTGATTACTGTAAATTGAGTGGTTTTTGCATTACCTTTATTTTCATGATTTGAATAATGAGTCAGTTGTCAGCTTTTAGATCCGTGACT
>JAUMHA010149829.1:0-17020 GCA_032359765.1 Saxidomus gigantea
ATACTAAATTTCGCCCTATGCACATTTCGACCCGCGCTTTAGGTAAGGTTCAGCGTAAATCACGAAGGTCAAAAGTTTTTTTTAGGGGAGTTAATCTATAGCCCCCAGGCGTTCAGCGCTAACAGCGCTTTGATTTAAACAAAGTCACCGTTTTTCAAACAAGAATTACAGCTTTTCTCATTCGTCGCTCATACTCTGTTTCCAATGAGAAACTACAGCACTCTGGCGCATAAGATTGTGCCTCGCTGGAGCCCATTTAGCTTTGTTCTGGGAACCAAGCCCGTCGAATGATTCGGAACAGCCTTCATCACGGTTATCATCCTCTGTATGAATCTCCATTTTCTGGACAATCAGGCGCAGTAACTCGTACTGCTTATTCATATTGGTTGATATTTCTTTAATTCTGAAAATATGAAAACCAGGCGATTACCAGCGTACTTTGAATTCGCCATTATGTTTATACAGTATGCTGCAGAGATCTATTGCGTCATAGTTGTTAATATTAAAATATTCAATGTGTATCAAATCTATCATACTTTTTTCAAACTCTAAAAGTTTAGTCAGATATGTGACCAAATGTTTCAAATTTACCCCCTATATTTCATAATAGCGCTGCAACAAATATTTAATCAATTGTTTAAGTGCACATGTACGACATTGTCATGCTTAGTATGCGTCAGTATATATATCCCGTCCTAATTCCATATACTTACATTTTTAACTCTCTGAATCTTGAAACTTAATTTTAATAGGAAACATCTTTCTTGCACATGTGTACCAATAAATCGTATGACAAGCATTTTATATCAGCTTTAAAGTAATTAAAAACCCATTCGAAAAGCTTTTAATCAATTTATAATTAACAACAACAGAAATGCGAATACTACTTTTGTACTCTAATTTGCGTTTACAAATGACACAATCTGTTGAAATTGCTTTTTAAAACCTTTTGTAATGGAGAAAGAAATTGGATTTACTACAATAAGTCTTCAAGTACGGTAACATCACTCCGTTCCATTTTCTAAACTACTTTTATACAGAGTTTGATTGGGTTATGTCGTGTAAACAAAACATAAATCATTATAGCATGATAGTAATTACCTTGTTTTCTGTTTGAAAAGTTCTTCATGCAGGTAGTTGTTGGGAGACAGTGACGTTCCAGCATCACAATCCGTCACATCTCCTAGGAATGACATTTTAGACCATAACTGAAATAAAAAAAGTCTTCATTTAAGAGTAATATACGTGTATTATTTATATCAAGAAAATGTTTTCCCTAAAAAATTATTATTTATATATTCTTTATATTTATATCAGATTTGTTACGATATTCCACGATAATATAAATTGAAAAATGTTTTGAATTATCCTACAGAATGGTATTCAGATTGGCGGTGAATTTTAAGTTATGTGAAGGTTTCTACTCTGACAAAGGTATATACATGTAGTATCAAAATATTCTATGAATATTGAAAATGAACAGTGTGTACACACACATACATTACATCGTACCTTTGACAGATGGCCCATGCATTTATTTGGGTAGAGGGTATCCTCGGATTTATCAACCATGTTAAGAATACGGAATGGCAGTTTACGTTCCAAGTCGGTGTGCAGCTCCACCTAAGTTAAACCAAACAAAGTCAAGAATACAATGTTAAAGCAGACCTCTATTAAAAAGCAAACAATTTTTAGAGCTTTATTTTTATTTGATTATTAATGTAAGATGCTATCAAAGCCATGCCTTTGAATATTTTACTTACAGGTCCATTATTAAGACCAAATCGAATTTTCTTTTAAATCTGGAATTGTAACGGGCGTCTTCTCAGAAGGAAACATATGACGTACTGTATTGAATGTGACCATATTGTGTTGAACATTTTAGTTTAACAAAACAATTAATAAATTATATTTTGCCTTTTCAAAAACGGAAGTAGGTATTCCAGTTTCAAATGTCTTTGTAATTTTCCAGAAGTCTCCCAGAAAGAGGCTGTAAATAGCTTGTACATGAATAAGCATGCCTATTTTGAATTTTAGTTGAAAGAACTGTACTTCCAATAATGTGCAACGTATATCTTTGTTTACAACATGCAATAAAGCGAAAGTATGACAAAAAGACCACCCAGGTACATCTAAGGAACTACAAAAACGTTCACTCGTTTTTCTGCAGCAGTATTTCAAACAGGGTATTCTCCACGAATATTGCAAAGTTTAAGAAGCCTGTTTCAAACTGTATTTTCTTGTTAAAAAAAATTCGTTTTGGTCTTATAATGGACCTTTAAACAATTTTCCAAAATAAATTGTAGACTATTACACAAAAAATCTGCCCACAAATACCAGTTTTCAAAACAAATGAGAATTATTATAGTAGTGAAACAAGATAAATCCTGTGGTTTATACTATAAATGAGTGACGTTATTTAAAAATGGCACCATTTTTACCTGCATGGCAAGTCTCTTTAGTGTGGCATTTTTCTGTACTGACTCAATATCCCCAACAGCCAGACCGATCTGAAGGTACAGTGAAAAGCTAATATATATGTTAAACAGCATTAACCTGTAACTTCCAAAATAATGTGGAGTACTTTCAAATTGTAACGATGCATGATCTAGGAAATAAAACCTAAAGGTAGAAAGTGTAGATACAGGTAGGAACCAACAGAAATGTTACATAATTACAACACTGTCAGCCGCAGGACATTGATACTGACCCAAAAAACAGACAGGAGATTATAATAATTACCAGCAAGTTCATCAGTAAGATGGGCATTAAAAGGACGAACATGACCAGCAGGAATATTGTGGCTCCACCAAAGTAGAGGGACCTCGGGTCGGCATCTGTGTATGGGTCACTAAAACTCGCCATGAAATCCAGCTCAAACATCATCATAGACGTTCTCAGCAGTGACAGACCAGGACTAGAGAACGCATTGTTGCTCTGGAAGAATAATCAAGACTCTTCACCATATTGTTAAAAATGCTTTTTACACTGTTTAAACGTTACTTTTTCAATACCTGTCTGTAAAATGTATAATAGAAAATTAATGTATTGATATTAGATAAAACTGATAAATCGCTTGTTAAAGTCCCAGGATCACTTTTAATTTACCGATACAGTAACAACAATTTATTGATGGGATAATGATAGAACCATGATCTATTCACTCTAAAATAATGTCGAAATATGCCTTTCTTTTGTATTCAAGTTGTTTCTTTCAAGAAAGAGTTACCAGAAAGCCTTTCTTATTTTTTGCAATATCATTGAAAAAAATAATGCGCTTTGTTTTTAATATGTACTTATCGATTTAAAAAGCAAAGTTACGAACGAATGTGTTTGGTACAAATAAAGGTCATTTCTGTCAGCAAGACATCTTTCTTGATAAAATGAGAGCTACTTGTAAATGTGATCCTGGGACTTTAAGCTTTCACTATGTTTCTTCTACGTGTTCTGTTTTATATGACACTGGCCTACACATGATATATTTTAATAACTTATCTATCACAATTGTAGTAATAATGGTCCTACCTCTTTGTTGAGAAGCATAAAGAATGACAAGCCAAATGCAATGAGGAGAATGGAGAACACGGCCAACACCTGTACCAATGTCCGCAGTATTTCCAAGA
Source organism: Saxidomus gigantea (assembly GCA_032359765.1). Lineage (NCBI taxonomy): Eukaryota > Metazoa > Mollusca > Bivalvia > Venerida > Veneridae > Saxidomus > Saxidomus gigantea. Next base: position 3,624 of record JAUMHA010149829.1, read on the forward strand.
ACATCACAACGTAGATGCCAAAAAAGTCGAATCTGTACATGACATAAATAAACGTTCTGCTTTTCGTTTGAAATAAAGTTTTGTTTAACAGAATATGAGAAAATGATTTGAAAAAAAGAAGCAATTATATATGTTAACAACGATATTCAGTTGAGCAAGGTTACTGACGCGAGTATATTTAGGTATCACTTTCCACTAATTTTGTTTTTATACCTTTGAAGATAGAGGAGACAGTTGAACCAAGCCAAAAACACGGCAACAGCACCCGCCTCCCACTGCCAACTGACTTCTTTGTTGCCGATAAAAGGAGCGGTATAAACAACAGCCGAGCTATAAAGAACCCATTCAATTGCGTTTGTCACATCATGAAGATATTTCTTCCGCTGAAATATTGGAAAGGATAAGTATAACAAACCTCAGCTTTCACGATCTGACTCAATACACTAATAAGCGGAAAATGCACATCAGAATACTTATGTCTCCCCCACGTAGTAGAGAGGATAAACATTTTTATGTTGTCCTTTCTGTCCAGTCTGTCTTTCTGAATGGATGATTCAATGCAACTCCTCTTACACCGCCGGGAGGATTTCAATTTAACTTCAGATGAGTGATCAGTCCCATATCTAGTTGTGCATGTTTGGATTCATTTCTTTTAGGAAGAGTTATTGTCTTTGATATAACATTAGCGGAGTTATTGCCCCTGATATGTCACATATTTTGATGGGCTATTTCTCCTTCATTACTGGATGTATTTCAGTCAAACTACAATGAGTACCGTGTGTATGTTTTGCATTTCATCAGCCTGTTCCGGTCCATATAATTTTAGTAGGGTTGTTGCCTTTCATGTGTCAGAGTTTAAGATGCCTGCACTATTTCGCCTATACGACTTCAGGGTTTTCAAATAAACTTCACATTAGTGATTGGAGTGGCAATGAAGGTTGATTTTGAATATATATTGTGTAATGCTAATGTTATACAAAACAATTTTTTCAATGCTTCCACATTTTAACTGTTTAAAATTACCTACAAGCATTTTGCATTTTCAATATCAATATCTTGGAAAGTGATTGTTAGTGGTATGAAATAATATTATTACCAAAGCGATCGCCCTTACTAATTCAGACTCTATTCATGTATACTCAATGTATGAAATGTTTTTAACAGTCCAAGAGTAACGTCTTTTGCAACGAGATTCTGAATATACGTTTAATAAATCGTTTTCTACCTAATGGTTGAGTTGTTACTAGAGAACAATTAACAATTAATTACCTGCTGTACTAACTGGACTACTTCCTTCAACATGTTTAATGAACAGAAAATCAACACAAAATACACACACACCATAAGCATCGGATTGAACTGCAAAAAGACAAATGGGAATAGTATTGATATTATTCATTGAATGAAAAATATACAACAGCAAATGGAATGTCGAACAATACGTTAAACATTAAAGGACTAAACCAGTAATACTTAGGTCACCGTAGTGATAAATGCTTATATTGTATATCCATCCACTTTCTGTCTAAATAATAGTTCTGGCAAAAGTTTTCTACCGACTTCGTATCGCTGGAGAAATTATACCGACTTTTTTGTATTCAAACAATTGTTTTATTTCTAAACATGTTTGTTATTACCTTGAAAGTGTTTAATGGTTCTCTTATCGATATATCTAGTTGTTTTGCATATTGTGTAAGAAATATATAAATAAATACAATTTCTACTTTGATATATTGCAATGCTCTCGCTAACTATGTAACGACGTGTTTGCACGAGTCTAAGAAACGCTCGTAGGAATTCGGGCTTACACAAGGATCTCAAACAAAACAAAAAGCGCAGAGTGCATAAAAAGTTTTACAAGGTTAACCCGTAATAACAACTGTTTTGTGCAATGTAGCTTTTCAATGAATTAGGTGGGTCTGCAAAACACTTTTAAAATTAAATCCATACATAAGGTTTTCACCAAGACCAATCTCTGCTTTCTGACTTTCAAGAAAGGATTGTGACAACTCTTCTACTCTAAGTTTTAAGCTCATTAAGACAATGCAGAAGCCATGGTAACGTTCCGTGGACTTACTTTACATGTGTTGATGTTAGACACAGTGTTGGTGTTATCTGTGGAGCTTTTATTAGTAGTAATGTTGTCAGGCGCGATCGAACTGTTGTCAGGCACAGCATGTTCGAAGGAAAATGTACATGTAGTAACTAGGATGGTAAACAAGGCCAAGAAAACAAGATAACAGACTAGATTAGATATATGAAACCAAGAGCCATAGGCACGCCTGAAAAAAAGAAAGAAAATTGTCACTCGTCACTCAATAGCATCAATAGCAATACAATGTATATTTCATATAACATAAGATAACAGAAATAGAGTATGAAGTATTTGGCTAAGAATTGTACACAGATACAGGAAAATGTCCATATATATTAACGAACTGCACGACAATAATGTTCATGAAACAGTTTGTTCTGACAGACTACTTATCGTGGCTCTAAATGATTTTTCTAATAATTAAGTGCATGTTAAGTCTTAGAGTGTCATTTGTTTTTCATCAGGCTAAAAGCACAGTAAGTATGTATACCATTTCATTCTCAGGAAAGCATCACTGACTGGATGAGACAAGCACTGGACCCGACCATGCCGTACCATAGTCTGAAAAAAGGTAATGAAGTCGGTTATTATTTGCGTGTAACTTAATCTATGCACATACAGAATAGTGAATGTTTTTATGTTGGTACTTTGTGACTATTCTATAGATCTTGACGAGCATCATGTGAATTTAAAAGTAATTCATTTTAATGTACAGAACTTATAATTAACAATAGGTTCGAGCTTTTTTCTTCAAAAAGATATATTCTTTCCAAACAATAAGCAAATATCAAAATAGTGTCTGTTTCCACTTATCTTTGATCATGTTACATGTATATGGGTTAAGCTCAAAGTAATAGTGTATATCAACGTCCTATTATTCAAAATTAATAGCTATTTCAACAACAAAGGAGATCAATATAAATCAACAAATTAATAGTATATTGAACAGTGTTGCTTTTGTTATTGTCAACGTTTCTGAAAAGAAAGCAGATGTTTGTACTTACATTTAAGGCAAGCATTGGGATATAGTCTTTGAGCACTTTGTCTTTTCCCTTAACAAAGCGTAACGGACATTGCAGGTACTTGAAATTGTAGTGAACCTTGAAGCAGAATAAAAAATACCAAAAGTAGAGTTGCTGTGTTTAAAATGTAAATCACACGAAATAAAAGATGACGTTTAACATAGTGCTTTGTAAATTAATAAACAAAATGCTTACTGGAATGAGCATATGTAGAACATAATGTTTGTATCACTATGAGTTTTGAAAACAAACTAACTACAAGTTTATATCTGAAAACTACTTACGGAAAACTCAGTACTACGCCGATCATGTTTGGAGAATGTTTTACATCTGTCAAGAGCAGCCTATGCAATACGAAAAAACATTCTTTGAGATTTGATATTACATTTATCAGTTGCTGGATTACTTTCTTTCTAAGTTTTTGGTACAACCTACTACCGGTGCCATTTTGGGGAAGGCAAGCGTATCTCCAACACTGTTTGCAATCTAAATCCTTATTCGTATAAGTTTGCATTTAATACAACTTGAAAGCATTCAATTTTTATGTTATAAAACTGCATGGCATTGTATTAAGAGACAAACTGTATAATGATAAAGGATTCGTTCGTTTTAAAAATCCAGTTTTGATGACCTAAATAACTAAATCATTTTCTAATCTTGGTAGAATTACTTTTTCCTTAACATTAATTTCGATATAATCCATCATATTTAGAATGTAACGTACATTTTAAAAGCTTTGCATTTCTCTTTCGAACTAAAGGGTGATTCCATTGAGCTGAGCAAATGTGTATTGTGATAAATTGTTTGACATAGTCCATTATATTTTAAAATTGCGTTTTTAGGCAAAACCTTACCTGCCAGAGGGTTGAAATAATCTGTTTTAATTTAACATTTTAATCACACACAATGTAGGCTTTATTAACTTTTTATATTTATCAGACTGACATAGTTTTCGCTTCGAAAGTGACACAATAATAAGAAAAAATAACAGCTCTGTCTTTTTTTTGGCTGTTCAAGTTTTCCTTATTAAAGATATGTAGAGCACTATTGTCAAATTATTCATCCATACAAAAGACACATACTTACTTATCTCAGTATGACATATAATCCCCTTGAGTGAGGGACGGACAACATAATAAAACCCTTGTTGCTAATAATTCTCTTCCAAGAAGACATAATACATGACAAAACTCTGATTTCCTTTTCGTCATGATCCATTTCAATTAATGTCCTGTAACATGTTTTAAAGACATTATTAAAACATGTAAACTGCCGGGAAGAGTTTCGTTAATACTTGTCTCCTGCTTTCCTTTGGTTGATTATATAAGGACTTAATTCCATATATTTCATAGACTTGGTGGTAACATCAAGTTAAGCAAGACATATTATATATGTAAGTGCGTTATAATTATCTCTCTTTAAATCTTAGTTACTTAAAATGACAGTAAATATCTTTCTGAAAATCTAGACGACCACTGTGTTGTAGTACAATGTAGTAGAAAAAGCACCATACCCTTTATGCACCTTTATATAATGAATACAACTGACTGCATGTATACCGTGATTTGTTTAAGTCTTTTCTAAGCTGTTGACCGTATTGAAATATTGTCTTAGCACAAATGCGTTGTGGCTTAAATCCTTCAGTCACCAAGACATGCTTCTATGTGATAGGTTATATTAAGTGTCTGTATGATTCTTTTCAATATTAGATATGATATGACTACCTACAGGCAACACTATGTTTTAGAACCCTCATTAAGTCATGGTACGATACAATTTAATGTTTTGTTTGTTAAAGAGACACGCCCTAAAACTGGTGTCCAATTAAATAAATTTAAAAATAAATAATAGAATATTTACAAGTAGCATTACTTAATCTAAAAGTTTAAGCTTAACCTTCCAGTCATTATCGGTAAAATGAGCACATTCTTCAATCTATGTAAAGTTGTTGTTGCTGTACGATTTATGGATGAATAGCAATTTATTACGTTCGTGCTTTTTCCTTAACATGATTTGCGACCTAGCACATGACCAAATAGACGACGCGCTCAACGATGGTTACTGCTGCGGCTGTTGTTGTTGCTGCTGCTGCTGCTGCTGTGATATTTTGGGATTAGAATATTATGATGACATAGAGAAGCTACAGGATATAGTTACAGGTTATAGTTACAGGAAGGAATAAGTAGAAATTTTGTACTTACCATACATGCATCGGGTAAAGATTGGACAAGTCCATTCATTGGTGTACTAAATTCTTTGGAACACAATTCCATCACCTCCTCCCACCTTCAAAATATTAAAAACTCTAAAACATCAATTTTGCTCTTTAGTGCTATGTGGTCAGATGCTCTCATGAAGAACAAATGAAATTGCACGTATCTGTTAGTTGCTATAACTGTGGCAAATCTAACATGCATATAAGCATTTCATTTATATTTAAGCTTACTGAAACAAGAAAATTTCTTTTCAACTTAAATAACACAGCTATTTCGACCTATAGTATTAATCAGTATTTACCTTTCGTGTCTTATAACTGCAAAAGCCACTTCTAAATGCCTCTCCCTGATAGCTATATCAATGAAAGTGTCGCCGGCTTGATTTAGTGTAAACTCTGCCCCGACTGTCATTAGCAGTTCAACAGAAGATGGATGACTTTCTCTTGATGCCAAGTGCAGGGCACTGTCCTAAAAGTAATTGTTAAGAGAAAATGAAACCAGGGATAAAGAAGATAGATTGGATACTTAGGGTCACCATAATTCAAGTTTGCAAGTTACACTTTTAAAGACCAATACTATTTATTAAAGCAGCAACATCGTGCGTATAGTGATTGTTCCGAATTTAAAAGAATTTCAAATTAAACAAACCTTGTCTTTATTACAACAGTCAAGTAAATTTGGATAGACTGTCAGTAGAAGCCTCATGCTTCTGGTGTATCCGTTAGCAGCCGCCAAATGAAGTGGAGAATTGTCCATGTTGTCCCTGAAAGTTTACACTTTCCAATAATTTTGTTATTTTGATAGCTGGAGTATTGTTACTAAATTTTTGATAATGCTGGAACGAAAAATAAAAGCGTTTGTCAAATGTGAATATCTATAATGATATATTATTCTTTAAAATTGTAATTGCGTGCCGAAAAGGATACTCTCAAAGTTTTACACGATTACATCTTGTAATTTAACATTGTACTGATACATACCTTGTGACATATGCCCCTTTCTGCATGAGTAGGGTGATTATCTTCGTGTGACCATTTTGTGCAGCTATATGCAGTGTAGAAAGACCATCGCCATCTGTTTCATTAATAATGTTTGGCCCCATAACACTGTCCAGCAGTCTTTTACATGTGTTATATCGCCCGTACCTGAAACGGTAGAATAGAAGTGAAGTTCTGTAAAGGGGGAAAATTCAATCAGTTCATATATAAAGTTTGTGATATAATTTTAGCTATTGATATTTCATGAGTTTCAATTTTTATAGTAACAATTCTTTTCAAGACCTATCAAGAAATAAAGACCTGAAACTGAACTAAAAGTCTATTTGCTTATAATTTTCGGACCTAAAGTTAATAATATTTTGACATTTTAGCAATGACACAGTTGGAACCTTGAACATTGCATTAACTCGTACATACTTAGCTGCAAAGTGCAGCGGTGATTTCTTATCATTATCTTTAGGGTTGATTGTTGCCCCGAGTCTAATGAGATCATCAATGGCGACCAAGTGTCCTTCTTTTGAGGCATAGTGCAGTGGTGTGCACCCAAAGTTGTCCCGCTCATTCAACAAGTTTTTCAGGTTCTTAAAATATACATCTATGTATAAAGTAACTGTCTACATACTTTGTATTGGCATTGGTTGTACTTATGCTTTGTTTCATAAATCTGATATTGATCAAGTGTATCTTTACAAAAACGTGTTTACAGAAAAAAACTTTAAAAATGATATCGAACTGTCCTGGTAATGATCCCATGTAATTGTTGAACGGAATGAAATAAATGTGATTGTTATTTAAAACGTCATATCTAAGATAACACATTTTCTTAAAAATTAATCACTATTTCGATGGAGTTCATTTAAAAGTTTTATTTGAATACTTATTCTGAAATCTTTGATAAATCTTCAATGATGTTGACAAAAGATAAGCAAAACATTCGAGAACATATCTTGAGTAAATGATATAATAAAAGTGTCAACATAAGTGATTTTGTACAATAGCATGTGACCACAATATGGCATAGAAGTATTTCAAATGTTGAATAAGTGATAAGTATAAAAACACCTTTATCACTTCACATCCGAAACTGTCAATAGGCACACCGTATTTGATTGCAAGATGTAGAAAGTTTCTGTTTTCTTTGTCTCTAAGCGTGATATCAGCCCCTTGCTTCAGAAGGAAATTTACCGTCCTCCAACCACCTTTAGACGAGGCTAGGAGCAATGGTGTTCGCTCATTTGCATCTCGAGCGTTGATGTCTGAGTCCTGTAGTATGTACAACAGAAATATTTTGATGATGCTACGTAGTTCAATGAAACATTTTCTATAACATTATTGTCTTTAATAAAAAAGAGATAAAGTAATTTGTGTAACAATCAGGAAGAAATATGTCCTGATAATACCAGAATAGACTGAACAAAAAATAATTGTGTTTATCATGTCTTCCAAAATGTACTAATTTAAGTCAACACATTAAAAAAGACAATACTTTAAACATGTAAAAAAGGTAAAGCCATTACATCAACATTAAAATAAATAGGAAAAACAACAGTAAAAGGTCTACTACCCGTATTTTCATTATGGTCCTTTGATTAAAATATCATTAGCCAAAATAGACAGATTACGAATTTATACAATTTTACTCTTACTGAAATGAATTATTTGTCAAGCAAGTACGTTCAACTATACTTAGTAAACTCTTACATGCTCTGCCAGAAATTCCACGACAACCACGTGATCAAACAGTGCAGCTCTATGTAATGGTGTCATCTTTAGAACATCTAGTGTCTGTATTGCCTGACTGAATCTTTCTGGCTGCATTTCTTGCATCAGTTTAACCATGTCAATGCTTCCCTGTGCACTGGCAAAATGCAGAGGTGTCGAGCTGTCTTCCTATTAATAAAATAGAACTATTGTCATAAACTGAAGATGTTATAACGTTCATTTAAATGTTTCAGAAACGATTACTATCTAAAACGGCACCTATATATACGAAACTATATTACTTGAAGTTGACAATGCATAGTGTTAATCTGAGAAGATGCTGTGGCTTGAATCAACTGTTCAGATTGACAGATAACATAACTACACACAATGTACCTTATTGGTGCCCTTGTGGGGCTCGTTTTGGGGAGGCTGCGTTTTTGGTACGTGGCATTCCCTGTTTGATATTATTTCTGTTTTTTTTTATACTATAGACAAACGGAACAGTCAGGTATGATAAAAGAAGCCAACAGACCACCACCGCTAGAACCTCTGCCAAAATTTCAGAAAATTCAGACAGTTGCAAGCGAAGAGAGATATTGTTTTGTTTAAGAATAATCAGCTTAGTATAGGACGCGCTCAGGCTTTAGTTTATTCACACGGGATTCAGGAAATTCGCGTGGGAACAAAGTTATTATTCTATATGCTTTGCAAAATAATGAAAGGCATCGTATTGTGGATCTATTCAAGTAATACACCATGTACTTACCTGTTTTGCGTCGACTGGCGCACCTGCCGACAAACATACTGTCACTGCCTGAAAGTAAAACATATAATGATGTTTACTCTGCTTTATATCTTCTGTGACAATACTAGTTTTTGATTGTTTTTTTACAATAAGGATAACACCTCTAAATTTAAATAGTTGATGTTAAATTCTGTATCTTTAGTAAATTGGTGCCTTTGGGGACTGAACCGAATGACAAATGTTATTTGCCTACATACAATCTGCTTATTCACTTCGTTGCCCAATGATAACTATGACAACATTAACGCCGTTTGTCCAGTTAAATATATTAAAGCAGGCATTACACAAGTTGTAACGACGTCTTCGCTGATAAAACGCATTGATAAATAAAACAACGCGGTGAACATGTATATTGCGCTTTAACGCAGCACAGTGAAGCAGCAAAAAAGATGAAATTTTTTCTAAGTATAGTTATTTCGAGCTTTTTTAATACAGAGAAAATGTTTATATATTTGGCATGTACATGTATCATTTTGTAGTGGACCTCAGTGAATAGTATTAAAATCATGACCCCCAGGTTTCATGCTTTGGAGAGTGTGTTAATTGAAATTACAAACTGTTTACTTCCCGACAACTCAAAAGAGTGTCTTATTTACTTGATTCTTTCATATGATTGGCTACTGCAGCAAGGTCTCAAAGCTACGGATATTGTACATAAGAACAGTACCATGCGTATAGTCACAGTTTTCTCCCGACAAAACCTTCGATAAATTGGAAAAATAGAGTAAAAACTTAAAAATTGGTTCATTTAACTATTCGTACATTGTGTAGAATCTATCGCGTTTTTTACATTAATTTTTTTTATATCTGAGCTCAACCATGAAAGGTGCTGGTTAACAGAAACCATTTTTAATATGGGTCCGTTTTAATGCAGCAATGATTTTAAAATAAGTCATTGCTAGATTAAGTTTGCCTTGCACATAAGGAAACAGCTGAGTCTTATTTATTCTAGCCGATGCTATAAGATCTACAAAAGGAACGCTACTAAAAGTAACCGCCGTTCAAATCTTGAGTCACATTTTAACAGGACAGACGAAATCAAAATGGTAAACTACCACAGCTAGAATTGAGGTAGCAAAACGCAGTGGAATATTTTCTTTAATGATTCTAGACGGTACTCAGTTTTTGTGTTTTTAATACACATAAGATATTGTTACTTATAAAACGACCCGAGAAACTGCTATAGTTTATGTCCCAAAATATATGCTCTTCAATAAGAATGTTGTTGTGTTTTCTGACATATTTCTATAGCGAGGGGGATTTTTTCTAGAATATGTTAAAAGCAGCATGAATACACACACACTTATCAATTTCAGACATTTGAAAATTTGTAAATATTGAATACTTATTGGTCTATTTTGAAGTTTAAAGCAAAAAGAGAGAAGCAACTGTAGTACATATAGTCTCCGTGAAAAGGCTATATGATAAGGTCAGTTATTCTTGGCTTATTTTTGGATGACCATTGCGCATGTATTTTGCCTTTTGCCTGTTGGTCTCCTCTGTTAACAACATTATTATGAGGTATATTGCTTCAATTACCACAGTAAACAGCAACATTCAGAGGTGTTCGGCTATATTTACCTTAAGGTCTCCACTGTTTACAGCACAGTGTAGTGGCATATTGTTCTCTTTGTCTGAAAAGCTTAGCACTTCTTCCCTTTTATATCCCAGTGATTCAACTGTAATTAGAACAAGCAAAAACTTCTCCAAATTTCAGTATTTGATAATTTAATCCATTTTACATATTCGTAAACATTGAGTTTGGATAAGCTTGATTGAGCATGCTGTTATGCCTTGAGCACCCAACTATTAATTAAGATCACTTTAGAAAGCGTCTTTCAATTACGCTGGTTTTCCACCCTTTACTTTTAGAAGAAAACAAGTTGACGTACCATGTTTGATAAGTACTTCGAGTGTTTTTGCGGATGCACACTTTCCTGCAAGGTTGATTGGGAAAAATCCGTTGTCACACTTAATACATGGTTTCGCTCCATTTTCAAGCTATAATATAATAAATATTCATTTAAAGCTTTAGATAAATGTAAATATTATCGTATTAAAACAAATACACAATGTATGTTGGAAGATAGATTCATAGTCGTACCAACACTGGTTTTCTACTCAATCCTTTATGCTGTTTTGTAAAAGTATTTCTTATATGCGATTTATCAATAAAATACTGTTTAAGCCAACACCGGCGGAATCCTAAACAACCTTATTACACTATATGATTATGATTTTGATTTGACACATGTTGGACTGGTTGCAACTGCAAACTTTTCACCCTAAATTACAATACTAATACGTGTACCAATACTGAGCACACATATACTATCGTACAAGCCAATTGATATATACAGGCTTGCATTGTAGATCTCCTATTTGTGATAGGACCTAGTGCCCGTGCAGGACATGCGAAATATTGGAGGGAATCGTCTCATAAAAGTTGAAATGCTTTTTGCTTTACAAATAAATTGACTGCAATCTCAGTTAAAAGCAAGACAATGGATTGGGTAAAAAGAATTATAACATAGTGATGTAGCTTTAAAGAAAGAGAAATGAACAAATTCGCGCAAATATCTAGCAGTCAATCAGAAAAGACATGTCACGTGAAAGGGAGGTTCCATCAATGTCTGATAGTGTATATGTGAAGAAACTTGACTTGCAAACATTAACAAGAGAAACATCGACGCATATGTGAACAGCACGCATATTCTATTCTTCCAGATGAAATCTTATCAAGTCTCAATTCATTTATCTGAATAAACTCAATAAAGTAAATAAAAACAAGCAAAATAAGACTGATAAAGCGACGTTATTCAATTACCGGCTCAGATATGAACATTGCATTACCTTTAATATTATGGCAGTGGCTAGAGTTACGGTACCGTAACTCTAGCCTCCGAGTCTAGAGTTACGGAAGTTCCGTATTTCTAGCAAAACCCTATGAGGAAAGGCTAGAGTTACGGAAGTTCCGTATTTCTAGCAAAACCCTATGAGGAAAGGCTAGAGTTACGGAAGTTTATAAAGGTATGTATATTGCTTTAAAAAACATATGCATGATAATGTGTTGTAAACTTAAATATTTTACCACTATTCGTGAATAAACTGATATGTTGTATATACTACAACTTCACAGGCGCCATTTTGGTTATACTTAATGTGTTGCTAATATCGGAACTATCATTGTCATGCCTTATACTCTTGCACATAGTTACCTGTTCTGTTACAAACAACGTTAATAAAACAATAGTAAGATAAAGAAAAGAAGAATATTATAATTCTAAGAGCACGAAAAACGTAAACAAAAAAAAAACGAAATTAAGATTTGAATTTAATAGCTGTACTTTCGATCACAATTAAAATGTTTCTTTTTTAATCACGATTTAAGTGCCTTTTTGTGGTGTGGCTTAGATGCAGTCAGACAATTAAATACAAAAACAACATATGTCAACAACATATTTTACTTAACTTCTATCATACTTTATAATTGTCCAACTACAATAGAACGCTCAAGTAAAGACGAATATAACAACGATATTTCCGCCAATGGAAGGGTAATAATATGTATTATGTATTATCAAAATGGCGGCTATGAAGTCTCTGCATTTTCCGACAGATCGGTTTATTCACTATTACTGGTGAAATATTTAAGATTACAAATCACCATGCATATTTAAAGCAACATACATACATATGCCTTTATAAACTTCCGTAACTCTAGCCTTTCCTCATAGGTTTTTCTAGAGATACGGAACTTCCGTAACTCTAGACTCGGAGGCTAGAGTTACGGTACCGTAACTCTAGCCACTGCCTAATATTATATCGTCTTATCAAGTTAATCTGTCGAAGGGTCTTTGAGCTAATGTCCTTACAAGCATAATTTCACGTGATAAAGGGAGAATATTCAAAAGAAGACAAGGTAGAGTTTGCATTTCCGTTTAAATATTTTCTATCACTATGTCTTATAAGAAGTTAATCTGTGTCTTGGTTTTGGAATTGCCAGCACATTTCGGACAAGCATAATTTCACACGATAAAGGGAGGTAATTCAAACATAAAATTAGCTATGGTTCATAGTCACTGCATTCCCACTTCAATTGAATGACCTCTATAAATGTGTTGATTACCTAGTCGACCCCTTACATATTTTTGTTGTGCTCCAGACAAGCTCTTCACATGGAAGGGAGATAATTACAAAATGATGTAAGCTAGTGTTGTGGTTATTTGTAACCTCACTCCCGCCAGTGAAATATCTATTCAATAGCTTAAAAAACATTTCGAGTTATGCTCTGGACAAGAAGTAACCGGACTGACAGACAGACGCATGGTCAAATTGGCGACTTTAACATTCTCAAAGCAATGATAAACCGTAGATGTAAAGAAGCATAGAATGTACAGTACAATTTATAGCTTCAGACCTGTGAATTCCATCAACAGGATATGCTCCCGTAACGTCGTATAGTTGCTACATTTCATATATTGTTGTTTATGTTATAAACATAGTTTATACGAAAACGGAATAGTATCCTTCTTTTTCTCGCAGTGATTCATACAG
>JAUMHA010149940.1:0-28737 GCA_032359765.1 Saxidomus gigantea
GTTACAGCGACTGTTTACGTCAGTGTGGAATTTGCTTCCATTGCGACTCCTTTTAAAGTCTTTACAGTATTGGCTATTGTCAGTGTGTTCCGTTCCCTGCCGATTCGACTTCCTTTGCATTTGTGACTGTAATTGTTTATGTCAGTGTGGCTTCTGATACTGCTGGTACCATTTTTGCGGCTGATTCAGTGGTTACTAATGTTATTTTCTCTTTTACTGCTGCCACTGCTTCAGCTTTCGCGGTGGTTACAGCAGCTACTAGTGTCGGTGTGGTTTTTGCTAATGCAACTCTTTTTATGGCTCTTACAACAACTGCTTGTGTCAGAGTGGATTGCTAACGTCAGTGTGCTTTTTCTGTCACTGCGACTCCATATATGCCTCTTACAGCAAATGCTAAGGTCAGTGTAGTTTCTGCTGTCGTTGTTGATGTTTTGATTTGTTTTGTGCGGCTGATACAGCAATTACTTATGTTAGATTTGCTTCTGTTGCTGTTCGAAGCTGCTGGTATTTCTGGTACGCCTGTTACTATAGCTGTGGCTAGTGCTACCGCTGATACTGGTTTTGCAGCTGTTGCAGTAATTATTTTTGTGCTACCGTGGCCTTTGCTGCCGCCAGTGTTTCTGTTGCATCCATTGCAAAAATTGTTATTTGGTACCGCTGTCAGTAGTTTTATATGCGACTGTTACATCAATGTGGTTGTTGCTGCCTCTACTAGTGCTGATGCGGTGTCATCGTAGCTTTTGCTGCGACTCAGTAACAGCGTGGTTTTTGCTATTCCTTCTATGGATGTAACAGAAATTGTTTTTGCTACTGCTGTTTGTAACAATTGTACTCACTCATGTTATGTTCATAATGGCGCTGCTGCTGCTGTCATTTTCACTGCAGTTGTAAAATTGAAAGACTGAAAGAGAACAGATGTCAATTGAGAACGATTACGCTGTTGTCGATGATTATAGTGATGTTGAAGATAAAAAAGATATTCTTAGTTACAATATTTAGAAGTATTCTAAACATAGTAGCATGCCGTATCCGCGCATAGTTTCCAAATTGATAATAGAAAAAAAAACATATCGGCGAAGCTAGGAAAACAACTGACTTAAGAACTATTAAAGATCACGGGCATCGACAATATGTCTATGGATATAGAAAAACTACATATACGGTAGCCTGTATATAACTGATTGTTCCGTCTGGTCTCCATACATCTAGGAACATTACTATTGCAAAAATAGACAATTGTCTATGTTTCTCGCCAAAGGGGGCTCTGATTTATTACTTTCACAATAAATCAGGATATAACTATTATCTTTATCACCTACTTTGTTATTTTCATACAAGATTCGCATCAACAATGGAACAGACACTGAACAGCCCGGCAACAAGCGATCAAAATTTATCTGTACTTACATCAGACTATCATACAATTATCGTCGTTAGACAAATTATGTTGTTAGTTTCCTTATGTATTGAAAATGCAATTTCTGTGTCTGGATTTTAAAAAATTGATACCCGCAAAACAAAAAGACGGTCTTTTGTGCGCTATATCGGGTTCGTGCCAACATACAGATTAGAGGTAATGGGTTGGAAATAGAATACTTAAGGAATATTGTCCTTTAACGTTAATATTTTTCACAACTGTCTAGCTCAAAGCTTTTCTAATCTAAGTTATGATCTGCATTGAACAAGAGAGTTTTTTCCGTAGGACATTTCACTCGGTCGATATTTTATATACTATCTCTTATTTGCAGACTACGAGGCGCCCTCCCCACAAAATTTACCTAAACAATCTACTACAGTAAACTACCGACCGATATCTAATTTGGCGTATATTTATAGCCTCGCATATGCTGTATCAAAAGAATAATTTAGTTTCCCATGTTTAATCTTGGTCAAAATTGTCTTCTGACTTTTTTTCTTTTTTTTTTGTTGCATGATAATATGAATATTTAGATATAATTTAATAATAAATAAAGTATGTGCTGGCTATTTTACCAATATGTCGCAAGCAGAGAACAAAGCGACTCAACTTGTTGCTACTCTGGTATAGTTAAGCTTTGAACAATGTAAAATACCTGCATTTTAGCATCAGAAAAAAAGGTAGACGAATAACTATCACGTCGTGATACACTATCGAAATCGAACTATACTGAACTTAACGGCAATGTATAAAATTAAGATTTTGACTAAACCTAACTGAGAAAAATAAGCGTTTACCAATAAACTGAAATTCTAATAATACAGTATTTTCAAGTTTATACACTGCGTTTCTTTTCATTTTCTTTCTTTGTTTGTCTTTTATCTCATGCACATTCATTCAAGGTGCAACAACAACTTCGCTTTTGTTTACGACAAATACGAATCTACGTTTTCCTTTATCTTTCTTTTATCAAAGTTTTTAATATTGTATTCATTATTGTATTCCTTTGTACAAAATAATTAACTTTTATCATCAATAAGACATAATTCAAGTTTTTCGCCATATTGATTATCAAAACCATAAAACTGCCCCTTGTTTTTAAAAGATTTCATATCAGCAGGAAGTTTAGACAAGTATATAATTGTAGTAGTATAACTGATAACCACGCCTTCCGCTCCGCCCCTCAGGATCGCTCAACCATACAAAATCGTTCTCTCACCTTTCGTTGTATGAATAATATAGCTTTTCATTACATGTAGTACACTGAGCAGTCATGTCAATATAGGAGTATGCGAAGTTTTTCTAAAAATATAAATGTTATGAGCTACTCAGTTAGCAGTTATAAACATTGTTTGTTTGTTTGAAAGTGCAGTTTATGTTTAGTTTCTTCGTGGAAGGACAGTTGTTATGTAATGAAAAGTTATAGGAGTTTTTATCAGGTATACATTTTCTCGATGTCTGCCAGTTAACCACCTTGTTTTGTGTACACGTTAGCGTATTTTCTAGTCTATATATCCTAGTGCAATACTTGTATACGATCAAACGGGATAGAGAGAAAAAGTGATTGGAAAAGAAATAGGAAATATACTATTGGATAAAGTTATAAAATGTGCTGAAGTGAAAGAGTTACTTGACGACAGGACAGCAGAATTCCTGCACGATGGGAAACCCCTTAAAGCAGATTAAGGGGCTGCTTCTACTGCTACTGTACAGCATCAACTCCATAGATGGTAAGAATTGAATCGAACTTCAACTTTTTTCTTTTCATTTGAATAATTTGAATAATTTCTTACCTCGGTAGTAAGTTATTTGACATTATGTTACAGCTAACATTGTCTTAACTGATAAATCAATGTTTGTGACATTATTTCTATGCATTTCATTTTCTATGATTTATTATTAATCAATATATTTATTCACATAGTATACATCATGAGGATAAGATGTATTTATTTATGATCAAATTATTTGTGTGTTTGCTTAATGTAAGATACTTGTGTGTAATTTAGATATCCCAAACGATCCTGAATGTCCCTTACACTGTTAGATGCTTAGATACATACAAAATATTACAGATATATAGGACTTTGTGAATGCTAAACTCGCAGTTTGTGTATAGATATCACCATCAAGCGTCCTACTCTGCGACAAAGCGCTTGTTTATTTATAAAGCTTCTGTCAAGAAATAACATTGATTTGCAGCCATAAAAGTGCCAGTGGTTTTCTTCAAATATCTTCAGAAATCGATGACACGCGTTAAAATCGATATCATACGTCTTTGTCATCCGAAAGATTGGGACAGAGTCACTGGACAGTTGAAATAAATCAATATGTTATCATGTCAGAAAATTCTTCTGAAATGTGTCACGTGCCATCTCTGTTCGAGACACGAGTCTAACGTGAATATGCTCAGTTAGAATGTGACCAGCGTTTGAAACAACACAAGACTTGAATGCCGTTAATAAAGAGTTTTTTTATCAAACATGTATTTTGGTTGCTTGAATCTTAAGGACTGCATCTGGTAATGGTGAATGGACTGTTTCCCCCCATGTTTACAATATTATTTGTGTGTCTAATATATAGAAATTGCTTTCTCTCAGACTACTTCCATGATAAATATCTTTAAATTGATGTAAATACTGTTATTTATAGACATATTCAGTCGGCTATCACGGAATCTCTGCAGAGAAAACCAGGAAATTTGAAGCAATAGGAATACCTAAAATAATTCATTCAATTTTCAAATGCAAAACACAGCCAAATATACTAAGCCTCAAGGATTCAATCTGTTTTAAAAACATGTCAGATTTTATTGTCAATTCGTATTTATCTCTATCATCCATCTTGCCGGCGGCAAATTGGTCGGTAAAAATGCAATTTATACGTCTGAGCTGACACCTAGCTGGCGACATGGGATTTCTGCTGTTGCGTAATGGGTTTAGATAAGCACGCTTTATTTCATAAAATTATTTTATTATCAGCATTGCGAATGCTAATTACAAAGCGTCTAAATTGATATTATTCATGACATACCGTATGTAATATGAAAGTAAACGAGAATATTTCTTTCAAAATTCACATTATCTCTATCGGCAAAACTCTGTAATATGTTGCGGTTTTTTTTTAATTTCCAGAATAATTGTGATTATTCGCAATCTAAAGTCAGTTGTTGTTTTTTAATTTTATAGTTTTTGTAGGATATTTGTACCAACAAATCAATAACGTAAGCTCGTGAAATGTAATTACTGTTGGTTTCATGTATATGCAACGCTAATTATCCAGACTAACACCGCTAATGAGATTTCGAATACTTGACGTTATTGTTCCTATGGCAACGACTCTTCATAATATATTGTCCTTAAATGCAGGTTCAATAGTAGGTCATTTCAACAGCCATTCCTTCCTTTTCTTATACAGTCTTTTTACCAAAATTCATTATCTTTTAAGCATAAAAAATCACCCCTTATTTCATCATTAGATTCATCATGCATGATTATAATTATCATCAGCTTATTCATCATCATCGACCTAATCGGCATTATCATCATGAAAACAAAGTAATTATGTCCCATATAAGACAGATAAATGCGTGTTTTTAAATAAAGACCAGAAACCACTCAAGTTTCCGCTGTATGGTTTTAAATGAAAAGACAAATAATCTTTGTTTAACTACTCATAAATCTCGACGCATGATGACAAGAAGTTAAAGAATTTCACTTGTTCGTCGGGTGAATATTCAAACGTATAAAGAGAAATGGTCTAGTTTTTGATAAAGTGAAAAATCTCATAAATGACAGTTGTCCCATATTAGGTCGGATAAGGTATCTTGAGTTTTAACTTGAGGAGTGTTAAATTAATTTACATATTTACATTTTTTTATATGTTTGACAGTAGTAATTTGGTTCATTGCCGTAATTTATTTCAAAACTTCAACAAAGAAATCGATCCCCTTAGTTATTGTCACTTACAACAACGATTTACCAATACGTTTGCAAAACGTGTTTCCGATCTTTAAAAAAATGTGTGATAAATCTATTGTCAGTTTTTTCCCTGTATAATTGTCATTAACTACAATCTGCGACATACTAGTTCCTTTGACTCTCTGATTGATTAATCGTTATACTTGATTGCTATGAAAACAAGAAGAAAATCTGTTCAAGAGCTTGAGAAAACAATTTGATGGCCTCTTAAAGCCAATAGCTATTAAAGCAATTCCGTTCTTCTGTTTTGTTTTCTTAAAAGGCAGACGCGCAAGCGCCAGTAGGGTGAGTGAACATATGGCCGACCCGTTACACTTTATGAAACTGCTTCATAAATTAACTATTAATAAATTAATACTCTCTCATAAATTGTAAGCCAATTTAACTTTGTTGTAGCCAATTTTGGCATTGGCTATTGACAACGTAAATTATTAATCATAAATTACTATTACGGCACGCTGGCTACACCCGTACTGTCTCCTTCCGTAAGTGGAAGTTAAACGGGTGTGGTAACGTTTTCAAGTGTTGAGGAAGACATAGAAAAAAACTAAATCAAAAGCTTATTGGACAGCCATTGAAAATCCGGGGGTTTCGGGAATCGAGCATATTTTAAAAGTACAAGAAAGAAAGAAAATTGAACAAAAGAAATTACAAAGGACCAAATTGCTCTCTTAGTTTACAGCCATCAAACGATTTGAGAATATCAAATTTAATAGATTAAAATAATTTCAGGCGGTTACTTTTCCCCGACCTCTTTTGTTATTCTCGAAACTTCAAATAGATTTGAAAATCGTTTATAATCTGGAGGCAATATTATATCAATTTTGTAAAAACTGTGCGGAAAGACTTTTCGTCTACAGTAAGAAGTTTATGGGGTTCTTAGCACTATTATTTTGCCATAAATCTGAAACCGCTTTTAAGCCACCAGTTAACGTGCATCGAACACTCTCGTATCAATGTTCATTCACTGTGCACTCAGTTGTATTGAAGCGAAAAAAAGATGGGTCTATCAATTTATGCTTAAATGAAGACGAGAAACCACTAAGAGTTTGTCACATTATTTTCCCAACATAGTAAATACGGTGTACACTTTGACCCGCCTGGCCGCTAAAACACATATTTTTTCGTCGTTTTATAAAATGATCTAACATGAAATATCCAAAAGAACAAAGTATTTCAAAAAACCATTATAATTTCTTACGCAGCTTACGAAAGGAACTTTTTTATTTCTTATCATGCCCTGTAAGAAAGGATTTTCATTCAAAATTCCGAATTTGCTACTCTCAATGCAGTGTAACGAACATAAACTCCTTATATTAACCCTCATGGAGCGAAATGTCATTATAAACTATTTAGCTAAGATGCATATCCAAATCTCCTAAGACAGCGAATGTGCAACAACGTTGTAATATGCTTAGCTCAATGGGTTGTCGCGCAAAGACGAGAAATATAGTTGAATATGTTTATCTGGAACACAAAGGTACGCCACATGCATTAAATAACGTTTAGAATTAAATATGATGATATTTGAAGAGTTAAATGTAGTGACAGGTCACCGGGTAATGCAGATGTATAAAGAAAGCAATGGGGTACCGATTCGATTGGGTCAACTATAAAGGGGCACATGGTATTTCGGTGAAAATATGCATTCGGATTGTTGCTGACATTATCTATGTTTTCACGGGGTTTTGGATGTGTGAAACCATTTTGTTCGCATTGCAATGTGCACAAGACGCACGTTACCTCATTTTAGTTAGAGTTGGTGATTTCTTGAGATGCGTATATAAATCGAAGCAACGTTTCCTGTATATTTCATGAGCGTTTCGTATAAAGATTGTTTTGATTCCAAATCTTGGGCTTGGTATTGATCACGTGATTTTTTGCATTGGCATAAGCTGCATGTCAATTTGTCTTGGACCAAAATTAACGATCGATTCACTCCCAGTAATTTTCATTCCGAACTACATTTTGGAATTACAGTCTGATAGCAGACGCAGAGCTCTTCAATATTCCTCTCGTAAAATGTTTACATCGAATGGGAACTTATTTACTAAAAGGGCTTCTGGTTTTTAATGTAATAGACTCAATACACTTCAACGTACTGCTTTTTTGACTTCATGGAGAGTTTTCCCGTGGAGTCTATGTTTATTATGAAGATGAGCAGACGAGAGTTTTGCTGCGCGCGCTAATCACACTCAATTATCTTCCGATTTCAATCTTCAGTGTCTATTTCTAAATTTATTAAAACAATGTGCACTTGTCTTCCTTTCTCGTCGATACAGACCTGCCTAATAAACCAAGATAAATAGCGGACGTTCTCTGAAATCAAGCCACTCTGTCAGCCGTATAGCAGGCTAGGGGCTGGAATCTTCGTTAATAGGATAGTTCGATGCCTAATGCCAAGAGAGGCTGTACGAAGAAAAGCACTTTAACAAAACATGGAACATATTTGACGTGTAAACATTTTGATGTGTCATACTTTATTTTACTGGATTTATCTGATGATAATTGCTGCATATGAACTCCTTATTTGAACAAGTTTTGTTTTCGAGTACAAATATTTCATGTAAACGTTTACATACATATATGATATATCTAGTATATCGGTTGTTAAGTCGCAGTACTTGCAACCTCTCTTTGAAGTGAAATCCTTTCCAAATATTAGATATCTTGTCGGCAGAATATCTTATCTATTCAAAGTGAAGTCGTTCAAACAAGAGCTAGACTGTATGCCCGAAGTTTGCCTGGATAATCCGCTTCTGTAAACAAAACTAGACAACCAGTCCAGATTACACACAGAGTCATAGGCGCGGTAGTTTCGTATGATATTGTGCCAGCAGACAAGAAAGGATCTTACTTTATAAAAACTCATTTGGTTTCGTTTCTCATAGCCGACTCCTTGGTACAGAAGAACTTTGTGTAGAAGAACGCTCACAAACACAAACGGTTTTGAAAAGTGGCTTCACAAAATGGAAGGAGTCTGCAGGCCGTGGTTAGAGTTTTGCCCATTGACGAAATTCTATCCCAGGACATTTAGATTATTAGCCCAACGCCCCCGCCCCTTCACACATATTACTCTAGAATGACGTATATGAAACATTCACGAAACCATTGGTTATGTATATAGCTAAACATAGAAAAGAATTTGTTTTCCATTATGAAAGGAAAATATTCTTCCATTGTATAGAGCAACTATGTCGCAGTGACGAGTCAAACCGGAGTCGCTTTATTGTAAATTGTGATTTCAGTAATTCGATATCTACATTAGCCTGTTATTTAAAATCATTATAAAAGTACTTAGCATAGTTCCCCTGATATTTGTTTACCGAAGACATACTTTTTATGTCCCTGTGTGTGTTTTGTCAAGTTAAGACAGTTTATTGCTCGTGTGTCTTCATGTCAACAGACCTATTGTCTTTACTTTGTCCTAAAGCAGTTAATAGAGCCAGACGGAAAAGATCTTTCATTTTATTGCCCAACTCAATACGTTTTTTGAGGTAATTGTTTTCTTTTTTTTTTATCACTTGATCTTTTTCACTCCACTGTTTCATTTGAAAAGCAAAAATGTTTTTGAAAACACCTTCAAATTATTTTTCAATCTAACAATAACTTCATTTTTTTCCGTGGCGCTTGTCGGAACAAAATATCTACAGAAAATATTTTTTTAGCCGTTAATGCCTGAAACATGAACATATTGGAAATAGCAAAGTATGTAAATTACAATAGTAATTAAAAAAACACAATTTGCTGACGTTATTTGATATATACAGTGGTGATGTTTTAATCTGGCACAAAGTAGGCTTTTCTTAACTTTCCAACTACTTGAAACCACGGGACTGTGTTTGGGAAAGAAATCTCTACAGTTTGTCTAAGAAAACATGGCCTGGTAACAGAATGTTAGCCGCGCGCCTAACTTTCTCCACGTGAACCTTGTTACTGTGCGTTTACGCTGTTTATCAAAATATTAGCAGTTAATTTGCCCGGAATTTCCAGAATTTCGTCTGTATGTTTTCCCATGTCTTCTCGCCGTTAAATACTAGATTTCTACGGAGCATGAATTCTGCAGACATTAGGTTGCCGTGATAGTTCCACGTAGAGATGGATCTGTACATCATTTCAAAGGCAAATATGTCGGTCCAGTTCATGACTAGTCTTCTGAAGTTTCCTTCTCTCCGGACTTCGCCTACACTTGCATCCCATCATGTCAAATGGATTATACAGTATCCTTTATATTGCATGTGTATGTACTCGAGGTCTTCAGTAACTTTTGTAACAGTTACCTTCGACGCTTGCGCCCTTTAATGTGAGTAGGCCTAATTCCCGTCTAAGTCGGCTGTAGTGGGACAAATTATAACATTGAATGCCCCAACAGTCTGCTAACTATCATTTTCGTGTTATTTATTAACAGAACATGACTTTCTCTTCCATGATGAAGTTAAACTCTATAAAATATCAAGTACAAGGTTGAGATCTTGTTCAGTTTCTGTTTAATTACGTTTTAATATCTCTTCTAATGCAGCACAAATTATGTATGAAAACATTATAAACCTTTAACTGTAATGAAGGTAAAGCTAGGATATGTAAATGTAGACAGTACATATATCTCCAGGCTAAATGCAAGTGTTTACTGACATGAGTTGATTTATAAGGGTTGACGCTTTTTACACATGCAAAAAATGTACACTTCTGTATGTTACAAATATACGGTAATTTATCATTCATATAGATATGTAAAATACCGATCAATGCTTGTAAAGATATAAAGAAGTCAGAAAAAATAAATTAGCACTATGATCATCGCCGTTGAGGTCATCTGTATTGTGACTGTGTAAGTCAACATCAAAATAAAAATAATAATCATCGTCATCATCATCATCCTCATCATCAGTAGCAGCATCATCTACATTATAATCATCACATCTTGAGACTTAATACGAACTTAAAGATTGGTTTCTTTCGATATAACAACAACAACATTATTCATAAGCATCCATGAGTTCATCATGCACGCAGCGCTGAGCTCAAAATATACAGTTGGAAATCGCTTTGCATTCTTACAATATTGATGCATTTTTACATGTTATCTTTGTTGCTCGTTTATCAAAAAAGCGAACTGAATCTTCAAGATAGGTAACGAACTATTCCAAGGTATCTCTTTAAGCATTTGTTCTTCACAATGCATCAGAAAAGCCCGTATAATCTCAAAAGAAATCTACGGCTTCGACTAGTGGGATGCCTGGCTCTATAAATTCCGAATCAAAGCCTATATTCATTGCAAAATAAATCCAAGGGTATATATATACACTTC
The DNA here is from genome assembly GCA_032359765.1 of Saxidomus gigantea. Classification (NCBI taxonomy): domain Eukaryota; kingdom Metazoa; phylum Mollusca; class Bivalvia; order Venerida; family Veneridae; genus Saxidomus; species Saxidomus gigantea. Next base: position 10,706 of record JAUMHA010149940.1, read on the forward strand.
GGTATGCCTCACCTGGATGGTTTGAAATTTGGGTTCTATACCTCTTCAGAACAGGCATTAAAACTGAATGCTAAGTTCCAGTGTAATGATAATTGTGTTGTCACGCAGTGCTGCGGCTGCTATTTTATAGTTCGAGGACCGGAAGGTGACATTTATATTAAATGTTAATTTTATTCAAACGTCATAGAACTGCACTCACCTAAGATGAAAGTAGGTTTGCACTAAAAGCCAAGTTTTTCGAGGACATGCAATGAACACTGAATAAAAACCACTCGATTCACTTAATTACCTTTCCGATTGCTTAATTGGTGACAGATTTAAGGTCTGTTTCAATTCTCCCCGAAGAGTACTGTATCTGCTTAAAGTTTGGGGAGTAGTCGAGGAATAATTCGGTTAAATGTACGCAGAACATCGAAAACCTATTAAGTTTTAACATTTTTTGAGTGTTTATAATTTTGTCTCATGCTCTCAAGTGATCCATCTAAACTCTATCAAGACATACCGTTTTGCCCGAGGATAAAGTAGACAGCGCAAAATTTTTTCACTTGCTATAAACTTTCTCAACTTGCTGATAAGAATAAAATACTGTTCCGTTTTGACATTATGGTTTTACGGTTGTAAATTTACTTTGGTTTGGGGGCGAAAAAATGTTTTTTATCCGCATAGTGGCCATACATAGGAGATCTGGATGGCTTGGGAACTTGGCGCGGACAGAGGAGTATAACATTAAACTTAAAGCTGAGAAAAGGACCTTTGAATAACTGTTTGCTTAGTAATTACACACAACCTGAGAACTCAATATATATAGCATTTGTAACTATTCTGCAGCGACACCTCTTCGTCACTTTACAATGGCATTTAACATGCGAAACGTTTTGTTCACCGCGGAGCTCAAATATATATGAACTATTTTATGCACGGATTCTTCAATGCAAAGTCATTACTCAGTACATTATCATTTAACCAGTTTTCGTTATTTACTTTTATCATCAACAGTTTGTCTACTTCCCCCATAAATACCTGCGAACTTCAATACAAAATAAATGTTTTCTGTTGATTTAGTTTACAAATTATTTAATTCACATTTATGCGGAAACCCTGTAGTTTATTAAGGATCTATTTTCACCTCCATTGTTGCGGATGTTTACACAGACAGCATATAGTCCATTTTCCACATTTCTTTATATATTCATACGCCTTATTAAACACTTGATTTGTAAAGCTTTAAGCCCGGGGTTGTGTGCTTAACAAATGAAACCCTCTTCAAGGTATTTCAACAGCATTTAACATTGAATAAACGTCTTTTTTTGTCAACAAGCGACAATTTCATAAGGGCTGCATCATAAAAAGAACATCTCGACAGGGATTGACATTTTTCGTGAATGGTTTGAACGCCGTGATTAGCTCCTGTGAACTATAGGTGACTAAACCCTTTCTCCAATACTTTTTAAATGGACCTGTACATCTCAGTTTAATTTGACCTGCACCCATAATTGATTAAATGGATGTTTGGTGACAATGTTACTGACTGAGTGGTGATCAGTGTATATCATGGCAAAGACTTCACGGATGTACCGACTGTACATGATCTGCACTGGTTGCCTAGACATAAACACTTGCTGTCAACAGGGTAAGATTTAATATACAACTGTTTTATTTTACAATATAAAGTTTTTAACAGACGAAAGTTTGAAACATCTTTTCTCTGAAAAAACCCCGCCAGAATTGCAATTTAGTTTCGAACCCGCAACGTCAGTGAAAAGCAACTAGCAGTTAGCAGACTTTAATTAAATCGTTGGAGGTTGGCTTCTCAAGGAACAGCTGATTTTTCACTTTCTTAGAGCAGTATGTCGTACTTTATCCAGTATACACCAACTTGTTTCACTTTTACCAAACGAACTTTAGAGACTACAATATCGCCTTCACAAATGAACTATAGTTTCTAGAATCGTTTGAAAATCAATCAACGATACGCCATCTTGTGTTAGAAAATGTTTTATCTGTTGATATCTGCGATCACCGCGTGCCAACAAGATTACACGATCTCCTAGAAGTACCATATCGTCTGCTTGAAGATGTGCCTCTTGGAGAGAGTACCTCGAGATCTTGTTTTCTATCAAGTTTGAAACTATTTACACAAAGTACTTTAATGCTTTAATCGACTGTCTTGTATGTTCCCCCAGTTAACCTGCTATTGACTCTTTCTGGTTGTTCAGAATCTGAGATATGTTTTTTTTGTCTTTTGTCCTATTATGGATCGTAAGAAAGTATTGCTGTAGTAGGAATCAGGAAGTATATTAATGAAATACGTGTTATAGACTTAATTCTATTGTCATAATCATCATCATTTCCATCATCATCATCATCATCAGAAATCATTTCATCTCAGTATCAGCAGAAGCGACACTGTAATAGCGGTACTGACATAAATAATGAGTTCTTCACCACCCCGCAACCAGCAGCAGCATACTCATCATCATACTCATCATCAGCAACAATGATTAATAATAATGTCATTGTCGTAACACCTATATAAACATCATCGTTATCCCAATCAAAACATAAAATTAAATTTCGCCCCATCCGTTTCTGGTATTGTTTTCCGTTTCAATTAATTCAGTAAACTTTTTCATCCGATTGTCCTGACCTCCCCAGGTCGCTGAAAAACAAATATACGTAACAGTTTTTAAAATAAAACTCGTCGGGTATTTGTGTAATACGTTTTATAGAAATATTGACAAAAGGATTAAAGTCGTACTGTTTGAGATTGTCCGAGGCTCAGACAGATTGTCTGCTGTTGACAGCAGCCATGATTCTTTTAATTGACCAATCAAATTAATCGTAACAAAAAACATTGGGAAAATCTATTGTCCGGTGTCTATATAGAAATGTAAACTGCATTACAAAATTGATTTTGACAAAGTCGCCGTATGTCTCCATCTAATCGAAAAGATTATTTAGAATGACCGCTTGTATATATAAGTAGATAATGATCAAGTGGTATTAAGAATAAAATCAAGAGGGGATTATGTTTTTGGGGGATTACATTTTACAGCGCGGACTAATCCGGTCAGTGTATGAAACGGAGGAGTTTGGTCAAATCAACCATACCCTGTATACTAAAATGTCATAGGCTTTCAATTTTCTTTCTGCTTCACCTGTTATTCTGAAAGTTGAGGAGACATGTTTGCATATTTCTGCTGTTTGAAATTTTACCCACGGTCGAGCGAGTTTTTCTTTTGCTCCAGTTATTTACGGAATACGAAAAGGGCTTTTAGCTTCGTTATCCGGCATAATCTTGAGGATTTAGACTTTCGTCGCCAACAGTATTGCATTTGCTCTGTATCTGGTTAGTGTCTGTTTTATTTGAAAGGAGACCGATATATCCTTTGGGTCCATATAAATGGAGAATCAGTCTTCTAACAAACCAGAAAAAAATGTTCTCATTTGTGTATTTCGATTCAGAACATGCCTGTAAAACATCCCCGGCACTGTGTCTGGGCAAGATCTCAGATTCAATGCACATTCGTCTGCGAAACCTAATAACAAAACATCGGAATACACACTAGTAATAACATAAAAACCATAATTCTTAAAGAAGAACTTGACTTTAATTCTTAACTAATTTGACGGTAATTTGTTGCTAACGGAAAACAAGTGCGCCCTATGTTTTCAGGAGAGTGCTTGATTGGAAATAAACTACAGCGGAGTCTCCAAGATTGTAAGAAGATAGTTCCCGGATGACGCCGGTTCATGCCTCAATGCAAGTTAATTGCATAACTGCAATAATTCGGCGTTTTAATATGTATCATGGGAACACAAGCGAGATATGCTGCCAACTTCACTCATGAGTTTTTTGTTATGAATGATATTTGTAAGAATCTACCAGCGTCTGAAAGATTTATCAAAGAATTTACTTAAAGAGTAGCTGTTGAAAATATAAACCAAACTCATTTGTCTCGGAAAGAAAAAAATATTTTAGTTGCATTTTTGGTGGAAAATTAACTGCCGGTGCATATTTTGTGCGGTATAACTTCCGTTTCCGTCATTAGTGTTGGTGCCAGTCGTTAAAACATCTAAACCGTCAAAGAAATAGCTGGCACCCAAATAGGCGTACAACTAAATGATTCACATCGGACGACGGTCGTTTCTTATAGCATTTCGCCGAGAAACTTCGCAAAAAAGGTGATTGCCTAAGTGGTGCGATTGGGCGAACGAAGCAACACGCTGTTTCTAAATTGAATCGTCTATGAGATGGAGCATCATTCACAATTATTTTGTCGCAAAAACGAAAGCGTCAGCCCCATATTCTTCTTCATGGGAAAACAAATTCACTGTTTCTTTTTTTATGACTTATCAAAACACCACTCGGACACTACTCCCCATTTAGTATGATTTACACGATTCCCTTTGGTCGTTTGCATCGTCTGCGACAGAAAAAAACACAAAACACCGGACACACATACTAGTAAATTGCATTTAAACGATGTTTTAATTGCCGACAAGGTTTTCATGACGAAAAAACATACAGAGTAATGACATTATTGTACACACGGAACAAGTTTTTCATGTCACGAAGTCATAAAAACATGGCCGCTAATTGTTCAGTCAGGATATGCTTGATTGTTGAACAAATTTAAAATGAATCATAGTTTTTCTAATCGAGTAAACGTTTGTGTTAGGCGTAACATAACCAATTCGCAGCCCCTTATACTACTTTTTCGGTTGTTTTAAGTCAGAAGAAAAGTCAAATAAACAAAACAACTAAACTACTATTTTCTTGAATGCTGAATCACTAGGAAAAGAATCATGTTCCCCTGTGCCTACATCTATCATACCAACTCCCAAAATAGGCCTACGATATCAATTCTGTCTTCTAGTTAGCATTATCATTTTTCATTAACACATCCGTCCATAAGCCAATTCAGGTTTCATTGATATAGGGACATAAGACACTTAATCCTAATAAACGGTTGCACCCCTATGGCTTAGCTATAAAACACTACACACAATTTTGTCATATTGTATTGTATAGCTAGACCATATAACTGGCTGTCTGGCATAAATCGCTCATAAATAAACAATAAATGGAGAATTTTGATGTAAATATTAAAATTTCCTTCGCCGTAGTGTATTAATCACCACAGAAATTTCACGCCTCAAATGCGCCCAACAATTTTGTATGAAATCAGAAAAGTTTAAAATAAATATCATGGCGACTTAAAGTTTGCCGCTACCCTTGTAAATCATCGCGATAAAAAGAAAGCAGACCGAGAATTCAAATTGCACCACATTATATAATTAAGAGCCATAAATTGTGATTGAAACGACGTAAAATACTTTGTACGAGATCTGATAGCGAAAGCAATTATTGTGCTGGGCGAGTGCTACCAAGATTTTGTATTGCGCAAAGCAAACGGTGTGCATGAGAATTAAAATATTGTATAGTTTACTGTCGCCAGATGTGGTAACGCGTGCACGTAAATAATACAGCTTTTTATATGTCTTAATTTTACAAAATAGAGGCTGCTGTATCACGATAACAGTGCAGAAAGAAAACTTGATAGACAAAATTCGCTTTTAATAAGCCGAGCTACCACATTGCTAAAGTAAGTTCCGTTAATTACCGAATCTGCTAAAAACGGAACAGTCTAATTAACGAAACCGTAATAAACGGAACATTCACTGTCAAAGACAATGCTGACAGTGATTTAGCATAAACGGTACTGCCATACTAGTGAATCATGCTATGCCATAATATTATGTTTACGAGATGTACAACATAGCTTTGCGAACGTCATTATCACGTGTGGAAAGTTAACCATTTCACGGCAATGAAAACCTATCTATTTCTCTCAATAACACGTCTCAACATGTTAGTTACTACTTCATTTACAGTGGCACAATCTCTGACTGTTTGCCTTCATTAATTGTATAGCTTCTAGACACGGGATGTCATTTGCTTTCTTATTTATTGTCTCAGAGAATCTGCTTAATTTAAGATAAAGATTCCAAGGTAGTGTAGGTTATTCACTAGGTGGCGCCTCATAAATATTTCGGTCTGACAATCGAGCACAGCAGCAATGAAAGCGGGCCTGTCTGTTTAATATCTAAACGGAATAATATTCTCTTGGTATAACCCAACTAGACAGGGCAAGATACCAGTTGGCAAAATTTAAAAATGGTTAAAATCAATTTGGTACACGCTATATCACCTAATAAATAATATGATTTGAAATTGTTGACGTTAATAGTACAGCTTCCGTTGATACTGCATGTGAAAATGCTACATCGTAAATGCATCAGCTTGTTGCACGGAAGTCAACTCTACGCCAAACCTAGTCATTATATCTTTCATTTGCCAACAAGCGAAACCTATTAGTTAAACATTAGCACAGACTACTGCTAATTGCAAACGTCACTTCGGATTACTGAGCAGATTATGTTGAAAGTATACTGTGTATGCTAGAGGGCAAAACTGGTATTATTCTTGTCAGAAAAAAGTCGCACAAATTGGTCAAAAGCGTATTAATACTAATGTCTGGACTTGTTATTACTAATTTCTGAACTAACTCTTTACTGATAACAAATTACCATGCATTAATGATAATTGCCTACGTTGTTTTGGTTAAAACCATTATTCACATTGAAAAAAAACCCAGATTGCATGCGGGTAGGGAGTCAAACTGTTACCTCTATGTCCTTATTGCCTGATTTTCTTCAAACAAGGTTGTGACTATAGCCCTGCAAAATCCACAGGGAGCAACTTTATGTCACATAAACTAAAAGAGTCCATTTGCACAAAACCTTACAGGGAGAAAGTGTGTAATTCATTGACTCAATTTCATGCAATTGACTTTAGGCATAACTACTTGTATCAAACTTTGAATAAAACAAAATGAATAATCGTAACTAAAACAAGACAACATTAACACAAATTCATGCTTTAGAGAGCGCTGCACTTAATGCAAATAACCAATTCTGATTAAAATGAGGGTAAATATGGTAATAGGCCTATGTAATCACAGTTCCTGGCAATGCATATTACAAAAGTTCCGACACAAACAATAGAAACTTGCGTCACAGTTTAATCTCTGTGTATTTTTAAAGGTTAAATAATATGGAAATTTTGTCGTTATTGCAGACAAGAATTTCTACTTCATTTTCTTGAGCGTCAAAGCAAGGTATTTGATATGGAAACCGCTGCATTAATGGCCCAGCTATCGCGGCATCGTTTAATATTCAATTACCACTTCGTATAGACACTTCCACATAATTAGCGGTCCCTCTTTGATTTGCAAACAGTAGCCGATGGAATAAGTTACAACGGATAGCAGTGATATACTGTGTAGATAAGTAGGTCTAAAAGCAACGTCGCCAGCCTGTTTCTAGTGTCTCGCAACACAGTCTCTTGGGGAAGGTTAAAGAGAGAGAGACGTAAATTTATTCCCAGGACTATGGAGCCATGGATAGAGATTTTGGCTTTGATCTAATACAATAAGGAGATAGCCGCGTATGATTGATCTTTTCTCTAGATATTTCCGGAAGATAAGGGCGCTCGCCGATTGTCTGGTATCAAAGTATGCACAGCAGACTGGGTACTTTGTAATTATATAGGAACAAGTAGTTGCTATTAGAGTTAGACGTAGACTGGAAATCAGAATCAATATGCACCCAAGAAATACAAGTGCGCCATCAGGCTTCCTGAAGATAATTTACATTTAATTAGATAAGGCTACACGCATTTTATGTAGTCTGAAATAAAGATAATTGTTATTTTTAGTGTCTGTGATAGGAAACCCCTCGAAATTGTAGTTTTGAGGTAATAAAACTGAAATAAAAACATGATTTTTTTCACGATACCACATCGTCATTTTACCATTTAGTCAACAGTTGTTTATGGTTTTCTTTTCCCTTTTACTCGAGGTAAAGATCAGAATTTTTATAGGCAGAATACGTACTGTAAATTTTGATTTATTCGCGAGATTTTTTTCGCGATAAGAAATTTGCGAAATTTTAAGCACATGCGATTAATCAAGAAGCCCGTATGCGAATTACTAGATGGATTTTAATTTTTGCGCTTAGTAGCAAATTTGTGAAAATTTAGATACACGAAAATAACCCGGTTTACAGTGTATGCAAGGTTTTTTTCGGACATAAAAGCAAAGGCACAATTAATTAAGATTTAAGATACTGCTTTCAAAATTAAGTAAATATTTTGTCATTTATTTTCAGGTGAAATACGGTGCTATTGCAACGAGTCTGGATGCGTGACAACGGGTTACATGTGTAAATCCCAACTGGGCATGTGCTATTCACACATAAAATACAGGGACGCTAGCATGGATCCAAGCCAGTCAACGATAGTTTCAGGTTGTGCGGACACGTTACAAGAGGAACCAAGAATTCGAACATGCGCAGTAAATGGAAACAGAATGGTCGGAACAAATATAAATAACACAACCGTTGCAAATGAACCCAACGGTGTAGAAATAAAAGAAACGATTGTAGTGGAGCCAGCAAATGCAGATATGAATGAAATTAATAACAATGTAGACCAAACAAAACAGGAATTAATTTGCTGTACATTAGATATGTGCAATTATAGAGACAGCAATGAACTCAGCGTCATAATAGAACAGGCACCTGACAGGAGGGGTAGGTTTTTATTTTCATGTCTTTTCCCGCCAATTTTCGTCCCCTTCTAAAATGGTTTTCAGTTTTATAAATAATTTATTTCTACAGACAGAAATGCCTTTTGCAACTATTTGTGTAAACAATCTTTTCCATATAACTCTGTTTTTTTTTCATTTCATAAAAAAAACTTTTAGAGTCTATTTAGGAAACAGACACCATACTTTTCAGCATATCAGAGCCCCTTTTATAGAATCTCAGATCTAAGCAAGCAGACAGAAGTATACAACACAAAAAACTCGATCTTTGTTAATGATACCTCTGTGCACGAAGTGGAAAATTGCAAACCTTCAAGTACCTTACTTACTGAAAAATATTCCACTATAAAAAGAGATTTATGCGCCCCGCAATTTGTCTTGGAGTATAGCTTGTGCACGCTTGAATGTCTACAGACGAATGCAGAGAGCTTCAATTAACGCTGTAAGATTCTGAGAGCCGGGCAACTTAAGACGGCAGCAAATCATGTTATTCAGTGAGGGCGAGTGAATTGCGGTTATATGTTTCATTGGTATGGCAATAAAATGGTAATAATTTACCATTCACTCAAAGAAGAGTAAAATTTTAGGTTTATCGATCAACATTTACGACGATTTTTCAAACAGTAAAATATAATCAACACAAAACGCGAAGTATGATTAAGATGTAACATTTGCGCAAGCCTTTTTGATAACGTCTAATATTTCTATAAAATGCAAGTGAACCTAAGCAAAATTACCGATAAATTATGAAATAGACAAAAGAAATAAAAACTGAAAGATTCATAAATTGTATGTAATTAAATTGGCGTCGAGGGAAAAAAACTGATTATTTTATGGGAGTTTGATAACTACTGTATCATTTCAGTGACTGAATACCAGTCTGAATCTATTTTGATAGCATGCAGAGCATGATTGTAAAATATAACATGCAGTTACTGAAATAATGACAGAGTTGTTGGTCACCAAGTGCAATAGATTTTCTTCATTTTCTGTTACATTGAGTATTATTTCTAGCGTTGTTTTTTATCAAGCTTTTCCTGTATCCTCTCCCAAAACATATTAATGTTCCTAAGATAAGAATCTTGAAAATAAACGAGAAAAACTGCAACCAAGTCATTACGTGCCGTACACAGGATATGTTTGTCTTCCTTTTCAAATATCCTTCCCCCTTTTCCGTCTAATGGATATGTTTGCAATACTTTGTGCAGATTCAAGTCGCCAAAGGAAAACACCGTTGATATACTGTCCAGACCGTAATGGGCTACTGTCTCCCTAACAAACCTTAAATAAAAACTCCTTTAAAGACTTTAGTCTATCAACAAACTTCGCCGTGATTTATAAGTTCAAAAGCGAAATTTATCAAACCTGACGTTTGAGGACAATTAGGAAAGTACTCATGTGTTTACTTTAATCATTCGCGTCTCATCATAATACCATAAAGTAAATTTGTGACTCAATTTTCCCTTCGATACATAGGAATTCACAGATAACGACGTTTGTTTAGAGATTATCCAGGTCAGGGGAGATAATTCTAAGCTATTTAACTCTTCAGTGTTGAAGGCAAATAAGGCCGATTTTGCCCTGTCTGGGCGGGCTTCTTTGAAACGTCCAGGTCAAAACACATTTTATACCATTTACTTCTACGCGTGATCACATAAAAGCACTTATTTGAAAGTGGTATGTAAGAACCCCGAATGCAAAAATGGTCACAAACGTGAAATGATTTTACCCCATTGTAAAACTTTCGATGAAATATGTAACGCTGTATATGTAAAACTTTACAACTGTCTTTCACATTGCCGAGAGTATTTACATATGGGGTAAAATTAGTTCACATTTGAGTTATGGCTAGAGTGACCATTCACCCATAGGTGACTCGGCATTTTCGCATTTTGGGGTCGTACAGTGGTATTTTTGTTTTGTTTTGTTTTAACTTCTATGTATAAGACTTACGGTATAAAAAATTATCAAAATAATACGGAAAAGAAAAGCGATATTCTCGGCCTGGCATGTGAATTCTTTGGCATATCTTTAGTTTCATGTTTAATTTCTCATGTTGTGAACCCAATTGTTCTCGTATGACATACATGACTTTTTAGAAACTAAAACCAAACTATCATGTTTCTTAACCCTACTATTTTCAAATTAGCGGCTTCGAGCTTGACAACTTTTCTAAAGGCTTCGCGTGGGTTTCGAAACTCTAGACAATGGTGTAAAGAGTATAGCTCTGCATGATAATGTTTTATCAAGGGCGCGTAACCGGAGACGGTGAAATGTACATGTAGTTAATTAGATTATTACCGTAGTTATATGCCAACGTTTTCAAAAGGAAGATATATTTCATATTTATGTGTGAAGTCATCGAAACTCATCTATTTTGATGAAAGGCTTTGTTGACTTCAATTAGCTGATACAAAATACTTTGATTAAAAATGTTTTGGAATCAGTCCGTACCGTATCCCCCAGTCGAAAAGGCATATAGGTATCACATGACAAAATCTAATATTTATACCATTTATACCAGGTTTCACCATACCGTATTTTTATATTTTATTTGAATAATGTACTCATTTATCACTGTCTGCGGCGATCTTTCATTAAATGAATTTTTAACATAAATGAGATTTAAACGACTGCGAGATAAAATGCTTTTTAGATCGACTAGATACGGCGAAAACCATTCTGTTATCATACATTTGACGAAAATAAAGCGAATGGGAAAAGGGCAGATAAAAATTAGCTATGTTTTTAATTTAATGGCGTGGAATGATAAATACATGTATTAAAGAGACATACATGTAGCAAACTAAAGTATGCAGTTGAAGTTATGTTTTACTGCCAACCAAAATATGAGTTCTGGTTATCTGTAACATAACTTTAAAGTTAAGTTAAACTAAACATAAACTGAAGTATATAAAGTTGAATTTAGAAAAACGACCGCTTTATCAGAAATTTTAACGAGTCCTTTAAAGGAAGGGGGCATAAATTTCACTATTTTACTTCCGTTGCAGAAGTTATATAATAAGTTAATAACCGATTTGCATTATGGTATCTATTTAAAGACCAGCTAGTCCTAAGTTTGCTTCTCACTAAACAAAGACCTAAGGTTCTTTAACGAACTCTCTTTTAATATAATTAACGTAAATGCACCAAAATGAACACTAACCTATAAATAATTTCATACAGCGTCGGAAACAAACATTTAAAACAGACTCTGGGTTTCAATTAAACATTTCTCTATAATGTGTGAGAAACCGGATACCCCCAAAAACGACAGATGTCCCGGATATTGCCGAAAGGGACTGAATTACCAGTATCATTAGAGATCTGTTATTAAAAAAATGTTAGTAAAAACATATCGTGTACCAGCTTTCCTTCTCGGCGATCGTAACGTAGATGCGTGCTATTCAGATAGGGTTCTCTCAAGTTTTTGTTAGGAAAATTATTATTAATTAACTTTATTTATGCTTAAGTGCAATAAAAAGCATCCTCTATATAGTTCTATTTTAAACAGTGGGCAATGACTTACACGTTTTCGTTATTTATTGTTGTATTCAAATAGAAACGTCACTCTGCAAGAAATTGAACTATATTGTTATTTCTAGTGAACATTTGAGAAACCTATGGAATCTTCATCGGAACCCAACGGGTTGCGAACAGCAATATCTTCATTCTTGGGTTGAAGGACGAATATTATACGAAAAGATTAATTAGACTAAAATATGTAATATAAAAATGTCTTGAATCACTTAAAAAGTCTGTTTGAAACACATTGAGTTCAAACATAAATCTATAGTAATGCTGCTGTCCGAAGACCATTGCGCATCATGTCCGCTACTTCATGTGTTTCAAATCTTAATAACTGAGTAGATCCTAGCTTGTGAAGACATATAAAGCGACAGAATATGTCTGTCCTTTATTACTGCGTTGACAGCTTGTGGGCATTTAACGCTCTTGCCTTTTTCTTTAACTGAAACGGTATAAATTATGCATGCCTTTCGCCTATTTATCATTAGGCGATGTGTGAAATTTTGCAATGAAACACTTAAGAATACATTAGAGAAAATTAATGATCCGATACTTATTAAGAAGCTTTTGTAGATGGATCCAACGTAATGGAAATTAAATGAAGTCTTGATTAAGATCCCTTCTCCTGCTACCATGATGTAAGCATTTATATTTTGGTTTAAATTAATTCACGCAGCATATGATGATATTAGAATGTACGGGAAGGCTTTGTAAATCGTATAGTTATGTTTTTTTCAAACTTCTGTGTGATTTATTGATTAAACGTGGCGTATGTAGAAGAAAGAAAATAAATTAGCTAATCTAACACTTGCATAAATTCGTCGCCGAACGCTGTGCTGGAGAAGTATATACGTAAATTATCATACTGAGAAAGGAAGTTTGCTTAATTGTTCATCAGAGTACTAATGTATTCTGGGATAGATATAACGCCATGTTATCTGTCTGTAATTTTGTATGTTTTGCCGATGCTGGGCGTTTACAATTTAGTAAAAGTCGTGTCATCAAAAGAGGATACAGAATATTATATCGAAAAAACAACAACATTTAATCCTTGTATGCAATATAACCGACTGTAAATGTACATGCATATGACGTCACCAAGCCCCTCACCTGCCCCCACCTCCCGAGAGCATACATATAAATTCCATCATCAGTATATTTCTTTTTTCGTTGAGCGCCTGGTTTAAACTAAAACGACAGCGTCTGTTACTTGTGTACTAATTTCTTTCTTTCTTAATTATTGATTAGTTTTCTCTATTTCTGAATTAATTAATATCTTATATCATATATTTAAACATGTTTCATTTCTATTTTCAGGGAGTACAGATGGAATCTCATCCAAAAGAACACACGAAACCCCAAAACCCCAGAAGGATTTGTGGTTTAAGGCGGCTGTTATAGCAGTTCCTATTGCCGGAGGTTTTATTCTCATTCTACTCGTGCTACTTGCAGTGCGCATGCTCCGAACTGATTCACGTCAACACAAGAGACTTATTCAAATTCGACGTGAGAGGAGCTTGACGAAAGCTCAGTTATACGTCACAGATCATTTTATTGACAAAGATAAAAATTTAGTCACAAACGACAATCAAATTTATAGCAAAAGTCACACTTTCCCTCAATGTAATAGTCAAAGTTCCAAAAGAGATCATAGTCATTCCCATAGACATTCAAACTGTTATCATCACCATCATAAACAATATCATCCGAAAGTGACTACTAACCGAGAAGGTCACACTTACGAACAGATAGTCGCGCAGAACAATGACACGAGTAAAAATGTATGTGATCACCAGTGTGGTAGTACTCGGACGTCACCATATCCGTCTGTTATTGTTTGGGGAAAATCAAACCAAACAGACTCCGCAGACGTTGTGTAGCATTCGTACAGTTGAATGGTGTTATAGGGTAAATACTGAGTTAAAAGTTGTGATTAATTAATGTTATTAAATCGGATGACTTCGGACACGGAGGACAGCAATCATCAGTGAAGAACAATTGTGATCTGCGTGGGAGGAGTGTTCAGTGACATGTTGTTGTAATTTATGTGTTGAAGATGCTTGTCATTTTTAAAGTTTGCTCATTTCTTGTTCATTTTATGAACAGTGGACAGTAGGTCCACTCTAAATGTACATAGAACATAAAACCATTGTTTCTGGGTTCTTTGCTGCGAGAGTATACTTGTGCATATGTGACTCATCGTCTTTTGGCTATGATAAAAATGTCTTTTGGATACTAAAGTTACCTTTCGGCTAAAGAAGCCATGTTTGGGATATACCGGGAAATTTGGAGTTAGGGAATCGTATTTTCAGTTATAATATGGCAATTTTACTGTTATAACTTCTGATATCTTTATAAATTTTGTAAACTGTGCATAACCTAAACAGTAAGTTCTTAAATTATTCTCTCTTTCTTCATATTGAATATGTTTGGTCTGCAAATTTTGTATGGCACATCATATTATATGATCTGCTTTATTTAAGGAATACAAAATGTTTGGTTGTTTGAATTTACTGCACAGTGCCAATAAAATGTTTACTTTTTTGTGAGCCAAAAAGGCTTGTACCAATATAAAATAATCTTTGAATCTCCAACAATGTTTGCATTTTTCAAAAGTAAATTATGATTAAATGTTAGCTTTGCATGCATGTTTGCAGTTGAAAGTGCCTTCAATTCCTCGGACGTTAGATTATTCACTGTTACCGTAATTACGTAGGGCCAAGTAGTGTTTTGCTTTGAACACTCATATGTCATAAGTTAATAGCAGTCAGGGAATAATTACATGGAATGCATGAGTTTATGCAAGTACTTTGTACTTACAGATTATAGAACATAGCAGTACGTATTGAAAATTGTAGGATATCAGCTGCATGGTGTAGTGAAAATAATCATTTATTTAATTTTAGTGATTTTCAAATTTTGATAATTAAACATGCAGTTTTATGATGTGAATAAACTAAAATAGATTGATTGGAGCATTTCACTTTCCATGTAATTGTTCCGCGGCTGCTAAAGATGTTTATATGTTTTCATTGTAAATGAAATTTAAAGGTTCTCAAAATCAAAAGAAACTTTCAAAATATGCCTGTGGTAAAGATGTGTGTTTAATAATATATATTTTAAATATTTATTTCTATGAAAATTAAATAAAAATGTTACAGAATCCCGTTGTTGTTACATTTATTCAAGGTTTAAAGACTGGCGTCATGAAAGAAAGAAATAATTATAAAAAACGCCATATCTACGGTGGCATAAACGGTCAATTGAGAAATCACGGCCTTTCCATCGCGTGCACCTGCAACGGTCAGTGCGTGCGCACGACATGGAAAATAACTTCCATGCCTTTTCGCAATGGCCCGTCTATGTCAACGTACAGAAATGATACAAATGCATCTGGACATTAGATGCCGGCCTCTGAGAATGTGATGGTCCTCTGTTAAATCGACGTCATGTTAGGAATGACGCCCCAATTTTTCAGTCAGTCTAATGGCGACGGAGGTCCTTGAAACAAATCACTGAAAGAATATTTTAGCACAAAACATTCCTATCTGCAAATCAAGGCCTGCCGGAATATAACATTTGTTAACGGAAGACCTTTACTCATGGACTATAGTATTAACACACTTAGACAAATTGAAGGCCATTGACGCTAACCCCGCTATAATTACCGAATGTGTATCAGAAAAGTTTGGCAGTTCCTGAGGGGGGATAGGAGTCTTGTACTTTCCATTCCGAAGAATAATGGTTAGGTAAATTCCCCGCCTGTAATTAACTGGATTATTCTTTAAACGGACATTTAACCCTTAGAAACAAAGGAAGATTCGTTATAAAGTGATATCACGTCGTAAATGACGTCAAATGCTAAAAGCTTTCAATGGCGACAGGCCTCTTGAAAACAAATGACTTAAAGGGATATTTCAACACTAAACATTCAAATCTACAAATATGACCTACCAGACGTGGCTTTTATTTGCAGAAGACCTTTCTTCAACTGTTACAATACTAATAAAATTGTTATGAAATAAAACTATAAACCTAGAAGCCCCAAAGATTTATAGAGCGTTTACATAACATGGATGTGGTATTTGAAGAGGCGAAAGAAACAGAACAATGTTCCTTTTTCTGTTGGTACGGTATTATGACTATTCTAGTGACTAATACATTTTCCGCGAAAAAAAAACCACTGCCCTTTCAATGAATGTCATCAATCGTCCACAAACGTCAGTGTTACCATATCAAGACTTTGTACAATCAACAATTTCTTGTTTTTTTCTCGTGTAAGTTACACTTTTAAAATGACTTTTAGTATTCACACTCGTGCGCCTTTAATAAGTTCGACTGGCTTGTAAACAGGTATGACAATGATGCTAATGGTATATGAAGGAAGTCATCTTCAACACTGCAACCATTTCTTGTTACAAACTGATATCAAAATTAATCTGCCGCGAAATATATAAGGAAATACCTTATTATTGAGCCTTTCATATGTCTGTTATTTCCAGCATTTTCTTTTATTCTGTGTTCGCCCGATGTCCGGCGTCTGTCTGTCGACCTCAGTCTGTCTGTCCATACTTTAGAGGCAACAATTTAAGTTCAATCATCATGAAAATTGGTCAGAATGTTTATCTTGATAATAGCTAGGCCAAGTTTGAAACTGGGTCATGTGCAGTCAAAATCTAGGTCACCAGGTCAGATTATAGGAAACAAAACTTGTGAATATTAATAGAGGCAACATTTGACACCTGATCATCCTGAAAATGTGTTAGAATGTTTTTTTCTTTATGACTTGTAGACCAGTTTGAAAGTGGGTCCATAACTAGGTCACCCGGTCAAATTATAGAAAAATCCTTTGGAAGCTATAGAAGCCACATTGTGTATCGAATGTTCAAGGAAATGAGTCAGAATATAGGTATTGATAAAATCTATGTCAAATTCGAAACTTGGTCATGTGGGCTCAAACACTAGGTCACCAGGTCAAATTATGATACAACTATGTGAACACTCAAGAAGCCAAATGTTTATAATAGTCATCATGAAAATCTGCCAGAATGTTTGCCTCGGTGAATTCTATGTCATGTTCGAAACTAGGTCACGTGGAATCAAAAACTCGGCCAGCCAGTCAAAGCATAGCAAAATCTGATGAACACTCTATAAGCCATATTTTGTATTTAATAATCATTATAATTGGTCCATATCTTTTTCGTTATGAGCTCTAGGTCATGTATGACATTGTGTCACATGGGGTCCAAAATTAGGGAACCCGGTCAAATTATAAAAAAGAGCTAAAACAGACAAACCTTTAAAAATATTCTGCACCTTAAACATGAGGTAAATTTAAGCCAAACTTCACAGGATTGTTTCTTGGATTGTCATTTAATAAAACTGCTCAAACGGTCCCGCTATTTCGCACCAAATAGCCATCAGAGCTAACATATTTAAATGTTTTAAAAGAAAACCTTTAAACCAAATTTCCCCCTTAATCACTGGTCAGACTTCAGCCAAACTCCATTGGATTGATCCTTGGAGGGTCTTCTTCGAAAAATGCACAAACAGACCCGGTCCACTGTACAGAGTGGTCACCAGAGTTTAAAATAGAAAACATTTAAACGAGATCACTAGGTCATTTAAACCAAACCCCATAAGATTTCCGTGGATGGTTCTTTACCAAACGTGTTCAAACAACTAATGCTTTCAGAGCTTAAATAGAAAAACCTTAAAACAACATCTCCTCCTTAGCCACTGCGCCAATTTCAGCAAAACTTCACAGACTTGTTCCTTGGATGGTCTTCTACCAAGATTGCTCAAACGGTTCTGCTCCACTGCAGAAAATGT